>LR989927.1:85622054-85908384 GCA_905146935.1 Scaeva pyrastri
ATTAAGAACCAAAATTTAAGATTATTTAATTTAAAAAAAAGGAAAAAGAAAAATCCCAACCTAAAACATTATAAGAAAACACAAAAAAAATAATAATTAAGTTATCTCAACTCACACTAGAAAGGTAATCAAAGCATAATTAAAGAAAAATTCTGTGCTCAAATCCCTACTTTACATGACTGGGCAGACCATGTCACAGCTTGACAGTGTAAATGAAAAATTGGCTGCTAGAAGTCAAGGAGGTGCGTATAGGAGCTCATAGTACCATAGACCGATTAGAATAGCAATACGTAATTTTATCAAACACATAACAAGAGTGTAGGAAGAGTAGGGAGCAGCTTTTTGTCGGTTGATAGAAAAGCTTTTTGTCGGTTGATACTCAAGCACAAAAAGCTATTTTTGATTTCACATATTTGCTTGCCTCGTGGGAACTAAAAATAATAAAAAAATAAAGACAAAAAAAAGTAGAAGTTCAACACTATGCGGGAAGTCAGCGCCAGTGAGTACGCTGACCACATGGAGAGCAATCTTCATGGAGACGGTCCGATCCCAGAAATAGGGAAATACATGAAGAGGATCCCTCACACGTTTTCGCAAAATCGGGACTTAAAAGGGAAGTCACAGACCAATAATCAAGGGAGAATACCTCCCGGGTTAAAGGCAGATGATATTCCAACTACATCAGGGCATCAGGCGTCGGGAAAGGAAGAACATCTCTTAAGCCAGAAGAGGTAGCTGAAGCCAAAGATAGCAAGGGGAGTGGGAAAGAACCACAGGAGAAGCGAAGAAGAAACCGTTACCAAAACGCAAGCGCAACACCGGTCCTCTTTCGGAGCTTGGTAAACCAGGTGGCCTAGATGATCCTTGCAGGAAAGGCCTAAGTGGAGCAGGTTGCAAATGGTACCACCGATTTCTAGCAAAAGGTCTAACCCCTCAACAAGCCAGGAAAAAGGTAGACGAGAAAAAGACTGAACTAGTGCCTCCTAGCAAGGCGTCAGAGATAAAAAGGAAAAGCGATCAGCAATCTGAAATATAATGGTCTGCAATTCAGAACCGGCCTTCTACTGGTCGACTGTGCAGACAAAGCCACAAAAACAAATTAATAACCCCCGAAACTCAGCACATGGGAAGGCATCGAAATAACCACATGCATGGGAGACGAAATCCCCAAAATGCAGATGGTTACGATGTTCCTGCCAAGGAGCGCAGTTCAGGAAGATGGGAAAACACTATCACTCATCCAAGCCCAAAACCAGGGGCTGAACGTCCAAGCCTGGAAAATACTGAGCAGCGAAGGCAAAGGCCAAATTGCTGGTGCTCTGTATAGACGTCCAGCTATAGCCGAAGCTATAGTTGAAGCAAATCATCAGCTTCACTATAATTCGGCAAGATTGTCATAAACGGGCTAATGAAAGCAATTACTAGCTTACTTATAGTGACCATCCGTGTCGCATTTTGCGGGACAGTCCCGCATTTTACATGCCTGTCCCGCATCATAAACTGCCCCGAATTTACAGATTTGTCCCGCAAGATCCTGCTAAATTATAAATATACAAAAAAAAAATGCAAATATAACACATGCAAAGTGTTTTTTAATAATGAACATATAAAACTTGCTTAAATAATTTTAGTTTTCATAGTTCTAATTTTTGTTATACCTAACTTAATCTTATTTAATTGACTTACAAGACTGACTCAAATGTTTCTAGCTATGCATTAAATTTAAATAAACCAAAATGAAGTAACTATGTCCTATATATTTATTTTATGTTTTCATTAAAAAATAAAATTCAATGTTAAAAAAATTTTTTTTAATGTGTCCCGCATTGCTCTAAAAAATATATGGTCACTATAAGCTTATCTGAACCCAACACTGTGCGGGAAGTCACCGCAAACTCCACAAATCCCTCAACCATCCCCCCAACAACCAAACTCGCTCCAGATGTCAATCCCGCCATCTCCCAAACCATCCTAAACACCCCCTGAACTTGTATAAAAATAAGGAATAACATACAATTTATATGTCTTTCAGAATTTTTGACAAGATATCTGGTCCCGATACAAGCCCTCATTAATATCGAGGGCGTAGCCAGGGCAGTGGTTGTAACCTTTAGCTTACTTCGCAGGTGATGAAGAAAACATTCCACCTGTAGAAGTACAGAACCTGGTGAGCTACTGCAACTAAAGAAGATTACCCCTGCTGATCGGGTGTGATGCAAATGAAAGCCACACAACATGGGGAAGTACGGATATTAATCAAAGGGATGAGAACCTTTTAGACTACTTGTTGGTAGAATATTTAGAGATTTTTAATGTAGGGAACACCCCCACAATTGTCTTTTGGCATGACACAGTTAGGTAATCTAATAAGGAATTGGAGAGTATCCAACGAACCCTCAATGTCAGACCATAGGTTAATTTGTTTTACCTTAGAAGACTTCGTCACAGAGAATATCTCTAGAAGAAACCTTAAGAAAACAGACTGGGAACTATACAGAACAACTTTAAAATCAAATCTTGATTTTATAGGCCCAGTCGGGACTACAAATAGTCACTTTTAACTAGAATTTAGGATCAATGAGTTCAGTGCAGTTATAAATGAGGCTTATGAACTCAGCTGCCCACTCAGAACTAAAAGAAGACAGAAAGTCCCTATCTGTCCAATCTAAGATCCAAGGTAAGAAAACTCTTTAATCGAGGCAAAAAGAACGAGGGAATGGCTAAGATACTCCACAAGATTAACTGAGTATAACAAGCTTCACAACTTTTTGTGAAGGAATTTCATACACCCCTTCTGCGACAAGATTGCATAAAGCTCTTGCAAAAGGCAAAACTGTCACATCATTAGCACTCAGGTATGATGAGTTTCTTCACAGAAAACGAAGAGCAGAGAACCACACTGCTACTTAAAACACATTTCCCAGGCAGTTTTCCCCAACAGAGAATAACACTAGAGAGATTTCCTCTCAACCCAAATAGACAGGACTGGAAACTAGCAGCAAAGATTTGCTCCTATAACAGAATCGACTGGGCACTAAATACCTCCCAACCCTTCAAATCACCAGAGGTAGTTTTTTTACAAAAGGGAAAAAAGACCTTATGTCCCATCTAGTTAGCTTACTTCGAAGTAGCATAGCTCTTGGTTATATACCGAGCCTATGGAGGAGGGCTAAAGTAATCTTCTTACCCAAAATTGGGAAAAAAGATACAACTCATCCAGTCTTTCAGACTGATAAGCTTAACATTTTTCGTTCTGAAAACTTTAGAGAAATTAATTGACAACTTCCTACGATCCGAAGTATTGTCAATTTATCCACTAAATCGCCGACAGTATGCTTACAGAGCAGGAAGATCTACAGAAACTGCTCTGTATGAACTTACTAACACTATATAAAGCCTTGGATACGAAAGAGGTATGTAGCCATTTCTGCCTTCCTTGACAAAGAAGGAGCTTTTGATAATACCTCTCATGAGGCGGTTAACAGGGCATTCGTCAGGAATGACGTACCAACCACTTTAACTAGATGGATAGGCGAAATGTTAGGAACAAGAACGGCTGAGGCACTAGCAGGTAATAAAACCCAAAAAATCACCACAGCCAGAGGGTCTGGTAGTGAATGAATTGCTAGAAACACTGACTTCTAAACGAATTAAATGCGTCGGCTTTGCTGATGACATTGTAATCACGGCTCTAGGGAAATTTGAAGGCCTAATAATTACATATAAATGGTGTCAAACCGTGGGGCTTTCAATAAACCCAATAAAAACGACTATTATACCATTTACCAACAGAAGATTGTTGCCCGACATGAAACCTATACGATTAGCGGGTACAATTATCGTTCGAAAAAGGGGGTAAAATATCTAGGTATAACACTGGATAGTAAACTGCAAGGAAGAAACACATTGATATAACTGTTGAGAAAGCCACATAGGCCCTAATGATTTGTAAGAGACTTGCAGGAAATTCTGGGGGTGCAAACCCTACATCCTGAAATGGATGTACATTATCATGGTAAGACCAATCTTTACCTATGGTGCGGTTGCATGGCATACTAGAACCGAACTTAAAACTACTAGGTAATCACTAGAGAAAGTACAGAGGGTCGCACGTATATGCATTACAGCAGCAATGAGAAATGCCCTACCACAGCAATAGAAGTAATTCTTCACCTTTCTCCTCTACACGAGGTCATTGATAGTGCTGCAAAAGGAGCAATTATGAGATTCGCAAAAGAAGGAATTCGACCAGGAAAATGCATAAGTCAACGAGCAGGACTCCGCATTCCAAAATCTTCTAGACATCCCAAGGGATGGAATGCACAAAAAAATTAACTTTTATAAGAACTACTCGACAAAGTTAAGCTGTAAAAAGGAGTGGGGAAGCGAAGCTACCAACTACAACTACAATACAAATGCCATCAGGTAAGGTGGTGGAACGTCCAAGGGGACTGGAGCAGGTATCTGGGCCAAGAACCAAAATTTCCGTACCAATGAGACAAGTATTTTTCAGGCAGAAGTAAATGCCATTGCGAAACGCGCTGAACGTAACCTCGAAAGAAGCTATCGTTACCAAAACATAGCCATAATGTCAGATAGTCAAGCAGCTCTAAAAGCGCTAGCATCCTACACTGTTAGTTCAAAAATAGTTTGGGACTGCATTGACACACTGAATAAACTCGGAAAGGTAAAATGTGATTAAAAATAAAATCAAAAAAAGGAGGAAACTAAAAGAGAAAAAATCTGGAAAGAGCCTCCTAAAATGAGGTAGGAAAAAATGTTACTTGGTAACTACAACCAAAAACGTTTACACAGACTGCATGAAATTAAGTAGGAACAACCTAATAATGGTGACAAGCACACTCAATGGTCACTGTAAACTAAATAGGCATTTAAATATCCTCAGCCTAGCAGACAGAGCAGTTTGCAGGTTTTGTCGCAATCATGAAGAAACACCTGACCACATTCTAGGGCAGTGTGAAGTACTCATGCACCGAAGGAGGAAACACTAGGGAAATTACCAAGTAGAACTAAACCTTCCCTCACTGACGGTGCACCAAATACTCAAATTTATAAGGGAAATTAAATAAGAGGTTGTTAGTTTTTTTGTTAATTTATTTATTTTATTGCATACTTGCATCTTAAGATAACAAAAATCTTGTAAATTGATACAAGTTTCGTATGGTATTACAAAGTATTACAATATAAAATACAATACAAAATAGGTTCGCTTAGTTAACATGAAAAAAAAATTTAATTTGCATTTTAAAAATGTTTACGTTAAATTATAGGCGTTTTTCTTTTTTAACTCAGAAAAGAGCTCTGAACAGAGTCCGAGCATATCGAGCATGCTCCGAACAACCTTTTGAACAGTCTGAACAAGCTTTGACCAAATTCAACTCAGTATGCTCAGTTATTTTATTTTGAGCTCATAGAGCGCGCTCTGGACAAGCTCAGGACATGTTCACAACGAAAAAAGAAACACAAATTTGATACTCTGAACGTTCAGAGCTAAAAAAGAAACACAATTTTTTGTTTGACATTTCAGGCTCTGCTCTGAACTACAAAAGAAAAATGCCTTATATATTTAAATTTGTGTAAGTTATCAAATCAGTAAGAAATTAAAATAAATTATTAAGTTAACTAAATGAAAATTAAGTTAAATATGAAAATTAAATATATCAATATTAAGTTATGTTATTACTACTCGAGCAATAATATATTGTTTAAGATTGGCATAAATGTTTTTTTTTTTTTTTAACTCACTCCTAAACTGGTTTATTCTTCTTAAATTTCGTGGTAATTCATTCCATAATCGGATAGCAAAAATGTAAAACTGTCTCTCTGAGTTAAGACATAAAGTAATGAAAGTATTGTAAATGGGAATCTCCCCAGTCCTAGAAGGGGTGCAATAGATCTTACAGGTCGCAGTGCACAAACCCAAAAATTAAATTTATTCATTCATCACTACGAACAAAACCACAATTAAAACCAAGCTATTTCTTACTAACTCCATTTTCAACTGCAATAAACCAACCTATAACACTTTTTTATTTAAAAGAGCAGGAGACCTTAAGAGAGAGGACAAAATTGCATTTGCGTGGTTGAAAGATGGTAAGGTGTTAGTTTGAATTACACCTACCATCAAAGTCAAGGAATACAAAAAATAAGCTCTTTTGATAATGTTCTCAAAACACTCACAGTGTTCTCATAAAAGCATACAACATAGATTACAATGGTAACAACCAGATAAGACTACAACAAATATACTCTAGGTGAACGCAATGCAGTCATTACTTTTTCGAAGCGTGTGTCCAATCCACTGCCACTTGTGTCTTCGTTTAATGGTATCGATGGGTTCCTGACCTGTTTGCCTATATATGTTCTCGTAAGAGATACGATTAGACCAGAAAACCCGTCAGATGTTTTGAAGACTCCCATTAACGAAGGTTTGCAGTTTCCTGGTTATTGTTATTTTCCAAGTGCCACATTTAGCAGAACTCTTTCGACATACATTACATTACATTTTGTGGCGCTACGGCTCGTATAGAGCCAGGCCGAGTGACTTACAACTCTCAACCATTTCTGTGTGCGAGTAATGTCAGAGATTATGGAGGACCTACAGTTTTATGCCGAATCCGAACGGCTAAATTTTTGAGAAAGCACTTTTCATGACAAGAACTACTCTTGGAGGATTTGTCAATTCTTCGCAAGAGGCAGTACCTGTAAAAACTTTTCAGGTGGCACAGGCAGGGATCGAACCCCATGACAGTCCAACGCACTAACCATCAACGGGTACTACAGAACTCATTCGACGTTAGAGTTAAACTATCGTAGCTTTTTGTTAAAACTGAGAGATTTATTTTCCCAAACATTGGACAACATCCCGAACACAGCCTTTGCTTTTCCGATGCGGCTGGCGATGTCTATTTGTGTAAGACGTTTTAGCCCTCCATGAAATGCTGTGTGCATACATAAACTCATTTCCCTTATAGCATGTCATGAAAGCCGAAAAGGTTTTACATTGTTATTTCCGTGTATATATTGAATCAATGAACCATATATTAAAACATGAGGGTTACAAAAATTGAGGTGAATGGGTTTATTTTGTTTACAACTTCAAGCCGTAAACTGTAGGCTTCATGGAGGATACCGGAGTGTAAGACGGGCATTTTTATAACTGTTGGGCCTCAATATTTCTATGACCAAAGTTTTTGCGTTACGAAAATGAGGTGAGGAAATCGATCGCTAGCTTTCCATCTAAAAGGTTTCCTAACGAATCAGAGCTGTACGTAATGGTAATCAAAGAAAAAAAACTCAGTGCTTATATATAAAAAAGTGTCGTTTAGCAAAATATATTCTTACAATGTGATATTAATTTTATCGTAATCATAAGAATTATTAGCTAATAATTTTGTTTCCTTTTTTCTTGCTAGGTTCTAATATATGTAGATCCCAATCTTGAAGTTAAGACGGGTACTCTTGGCCTTGGCCGAGATGGTATGCAAACACTCTATATATATCAGAGTAAGCCTCAAAATTTTGCTCTTTAAATTTAATATCCTAATATTGAATTTTCAAATCAAAAATAACATATGTATGTATATATAAAGTTTATTTACAGAATAATGTGGAATAGGTTATCAACCAAGAGATTTAAAAGTGTTGGGATGATTTGAACTTATTTAAATAAAAAACTACCTTTCGTTAAAAAAAATTACATTCAATCTTTTAAGTTGGCCAATTCGAGTGCGTACCACAATGATAACTTAACGTTATACTTTGCGAACTTGGCATTTATTAAAGTTTTTGTGTTACAATAAACCGCCAACCAAATATTATTTTACTTGAAAAACAATTTTTACCAATTTTTGGTAGAACTTTTTGTAGTTTTTTATTCTTTCGGACGAAATCAATCACTTGTTTTATGTTGCAAATAAAATAAATTTGAAGGTAAAATAATTCCCCGCTCTCAAGATGTAAATATAAATCGAAAGCAGTTTTTAATATCTTTGATAGAATTTTCTCTTAGTTCTTTGGAGTCAGCAGCTTTACATTCTAAGCCGACGAAATAACAATTACAATAAAAAAGAAGCTTAGGATAACTACATACATAGGTATGTATGTATTATTATTTCTTATGACATTTTTACAATAAAATTAAACAAAATTAGCACATGCAAGTGTGCAAGAGTCAAACATTTTTCTACACATTCCACTTAAAATATATAAACAAAGGAGCTAATAGCTTCGAAGTTGTTATCACCTTGAAGTTGCTCTTACTCTTAACAGTCCATAATAGTACGATAATGATTGTTTATATATAAGAAAATTCTCAGACTTTAGAAATGTACATTAAGTTGGCAAATTTAAAGGAACCATCAAAGTTGAAGTTTGGAACGAGCAATATAATATGCATTTCCAAGTAAATTTGGTTTCGTAAATTTTAGAGTGTATAGAAAGAAGAATCTTTAACCAAAACTATTGTAATATAATTGTGCTCGACCGAACTAATTTGAGTTTCATATTTGGAACTCAAAAAATATACATACACATGCATGTACATCTGTACGTACGTATGGTTAACATTAGTTAACCAAAAACGAACGCAAAACAGGTGTTGGATACAAAACTTTGATCAAATACATATTATGTATTTGAGTGTTTAAATAAAACAAATGCACTACCAATTCATAAAATAAAATTAATGTTATACTTACATTGGACATTGTTATTGGGAGAGAATAACATTTCCTAAATTAATTTAAACTCGAAAAATTTTGTGGGACATTGAAATGCTTTCCCTTACATGTAAATTGATTTAAGGTGCAACTCCAAGTTATTTTTATTATTTATAGTTGATTAAAGTTGTTGGGATTCATTAAAACCATACCAAGTTAATTAATTTTGTTTTCTTTTAATGTAATGTATTGTGAATTGATTTGTTTTTGATTTAAATCTGTGATTAAGTCTTATGTATGTTGTTTCAAGGCAAAACCAAGTATTCTCATAATTTTATAAATAAACTTAATCGACAATTTATACACCGGAGAAAATAATTAATTTGTGTAACACTGTATTTAAAACTTTTATATCCGTTCAAGTTCATGACAAGAAAACGCACGGGATAACGGACAACATAATGCTTCGAATAGATTTCTATTTAGATAGAAAAAACTACAGCCTTAAGTTAGCAGAAATATAATATTTCAAATTATCTCTAAAATAACTCAATATATCATATTAATATTTTTAAGTATCCTAGTATCTGTTATTATCTTTGAAAACAACTTTTACAAGAGAAGGTAAGGATATTCGTTTACAAAGATTCTCGACTGCTAGTGACTTGACATTTCAGCTCGCCAAGAAGACCAAAATCAGCTGTTCTTTAATAAAAACTACACAAAAATCATATGCAAATATGCTTGGTAGAAAATGAAGCGCTTTTAAAGTTAAATGTACTTCTATCACTTTTTATATCACCTTCTAATATTAGAGGCGTTCACATTTTCAAACATGCTTGACAAGCACGGCATGATGAGTTGTTTGTTCGCTTGCGTTCACATTTGTCAAACATGCCATCAAACATCATTTCTTTAGAACTTCAATGTTCAACCATGGCGAAGGTTTTGGTTGCAACTCTTGATCAAATTATTGTAGATGAAAAAGAAAGAAGAAAACAAAAGCGAGAAAATAAGAGGATAAGATCTTTCACTTTTTCTCTTTTTTTAGCTCTGTCCGAAAACAAGTTCGGATTGTATTTTTTTAAGTAAAATTGAAGTAGAATTTCCTTTAATTTTTGTAACAGCACTAAATAAGCTTTATTTTTAAATTAATTTTAAAAGTTTCACTTTTCCATACAAAATTCACACAATAATAGCCTTTATTCCACTTATTTTGACAGTTCTAATTTTTTCACTCGTTTTAGTGATACTAGCCAGCTTTACTTTTTTGCGGGGAATTTTAATAGATTCTTTTCTATTTTTAACTGATTAAGGAAGTTTCACATAAATTCAAGGGAAATTTTGTGAAATTTCCTATTTTCTCATTTGACCCACTAAAAGAATAATGGGATCTATTCTGCCATTTGTTTGAAGATTGTGTTGTTCCAATTTGTCCATTAAAATTCTTTCTTGTCCAATCAGAATAGCTCAACAAAAGTTTGGCAAAAATATATATATGTATGTAAGAATCCAATACATTTTTGATTAGTATAGAATGAAATCTTTTATAATAAAAGTCAGAAATATTTATCCTTAATTCTTTTACGATTCATAACAGATTTCATATAAGATTGTACCTCTCCGAATACGAAAAATAATGTTTGCAAGAGATTTTTTGACATGTTCGAATTCTAAACAGTTTATAACAGATTTTATAGCAGATTTCAAAGCAGATTTAGTATACTGAATACCAAAATTAAAACTTATAAAAGACTTTTAGACAACTAAAATTTTTGTATGGAAATTCATAACAGATTAAAAGAAAAAAATATGTCACCGAATAGGTATACAATCTACATATCCTTATTATAATATCATATCGACATTATCCAGAAAAAGATTTTTATATTTTGCAAGATTTTTGAAATCAACTAGTGCTTTTGAAGATTTTGAAAATAATCAAATAATTTCGAATTGCACCTGCCCCGTAGTGCTGGACCTTAGTCCGACTTGGACATAACAAAGTGGTCCACACAAAGGTATTATCCACAAACAAAAAAATTGCGTAAGAGTATACAGTGAGGTAAAAAAACAAAATTCTTTTTCTTCTCTGTTCTATTGAGACCAATACCTAACTGTAAAAAATAATCAAATCTAAACTCCTGCTTACGTTTTGGAAAGTCGCCCCAATTAAAATTGATTTTAATGTATAAAAGGAAAGTGGAACGAGAAATGTTGTCAAACAATGATGAGTATTTTAAACAACATTTCAGAATGTGCCGCAGAACTTTTGAAATACTCGGAAATGAATTAAGGGATATGGTGTTCTTCGTCCTTCGCTTCACAATAGTTCCCTTTTATTTTGACAGCACCCACCAGCTGTTTTGATTACATTTATTTGAGGGCTGATTGTTTCGAAAGGTTTGTTTGATTTGTTCAACTACTAGTTTTCGAGTGGTTTTAAAACATTTAGTTTACGAAAACCTGTAGTTCACAAATAATGGAAGGGAAAACGTATAGGTTTTCGGCTAAAACTGATAATTTCGCGAAAACCGGGTTTTCGGTTTGGTGTGAAAAGGCTATTAAGCTCAGAACAAAGAACTGTGCTGTCAGAAAACATCTGTGTTTCTTTTTTAGTTTAGACACATCATAGCGTTCAGTTTGTGTTTCTTTATTCAATCGGAGCTAGCTCAGAGTGCGCTCTACGAGCTCTAAATAAAATGACCGAGAAAATGGAGTAAAAAGATGAGCGCGACTATGTCACTTTTTTGTTCATGTGGTATGACAGAGACAGATTGTTTTTGGCAGTTCAGTGATTGAGTGTGTTTCTAAAATATATCGGAAAACTCTGATCAAACTTTGTTCAGTGCATACTCGACTTGCTCAGCAGTGTTGCCAGAAAAAAAATGACAAAGGTAGTACTGAAGCTCAAAAAGGGGAGTATTTTAAAAAAATAGTAGTACGCAGAGTTTTTTTTTTTATTAGCTTTATTTTAACTAAATCATCAAGGAAAGTAATTCACTAACAAGACAAAAATAAATTATTAATTCTAATCACAAAAGTCAAATTTCATAGTAAAAGGTAAAAAAATACTAGGAATATTAAATATTAAGTACATTATATAAAAGTTTCTTTCTAAAAAGCAAGGTATTTTGATTTGAATTTTTGAAGGTTTCCATTCAAATTAATTGACACTATTGAATACTTCCTTTCAATTCATAATTGCATTCAATGTTTTGGTTTCCAACCTGTTTCGTATTTTATCTTTAATGATAAAAAGTTGGGAAAAGACTCGTTCAGCTGCTGCACAGCTGAAGGTGGAAAAAACTAAAAGATAGAAGGAAAGTCCCTTTTTCATGACAGTTTGGAAAATAAGGTGCTACCAAAAAGCATGATCTGAAATAATTAATATTATTTAGGTTGACATTACATTTTGCTGCAAATGAAACGTATTTTAGGCCGTACAAAAATAATAAAGTCGGACGCAAAAAAGGTAATACATAAATAATAAATAATTGACTTAAAAACTAAATTAATAAATATTATATTATAGAGATGAACAAGATTATCAAAGTGACAGAAGGTGGTGGATTTTATGGCGGAGAACAAGCCGTTTGCCCGTGGCCAGTTCACCTATGCCATCAGCCGACAATCAATTCTTCCTTCTTTGTAATTTGAAGAAGCTAAATTAAACTTTTTTGTTTGTTTTTCAATTTTTTGTATATACATATATTTAATCTTGTGTTTTTCCGTTTCATTAAAAAACTAATAATTTCATTAACTTTTAAGTTAGCATTTCATTTTTAACAAAAATAAGTTTACATGAAATTGAGAAATGTTTTTGTTTTAAATGCCAACATGACAGTTCGACTTATCGCCTTCTAATAGAAATGCCAGTGAAAATATATCTCAAATTGAATGTATCGCAAGTTACAGAAATACAAATTTTTTCAGTGGTGATAAGTGGGGAACAAATCGTTTCATTTTGTAATGATGTGATAAGTTATCGCCTGAGTTACAGAACATGGGTCGGGTGTTTAATTATAAACACGACAGAGAGTAAATTTAAACTATTTTTAACTCTATAAATTGTCGTACATAAAATAAACAGACACGCAAGTGATTTAGTTTCAAGTATTTTTAATAAATTATTTAAAAAAATGGAAACTATTCACTGAATGTAACGATGTTTCAATAGTTATTGCTAGGGTGGCGAGAGTCAAATGAGAGAGACAGCAATAGCTTTTATTGTATGTACTTTTTGGTGCCCCTTTCACTTGGTCCTTGGATTAAAAATAACGTAGACGTTTGCCTGTTTTGTATGTTGCCGCCGTATCGCAATTTTCTGTTACATTCAATCCAGCTACTCATTCTATTAAGAATAATGCCAGTGAAAATTTTGTATAATGAGTCGAGTAGCGAAAGACCTCGATAGTTTGCAACGTTATTTGGATCACCCTTCTAATGTAGGGGAATTATAATAGATTTGCGAAAAGAAGAAGGAATATTATCAGAAAGATAGATTTGATTAAGCAGACACAAAACTTCGTCTAAAAAACAAGATGGAGCATTGTTATAAAATTCGGAGCTAACTCTATCTTCTCCAGGAGCTTTTTTATTTTTTTTGCTTTTTGTGCAAGAGCTCCGACTTATCAAAAGGAGAGTCAAGAAAATGATCTATTTTTTCTGGCATAGCCCAAGAAAGAGATAGATCAACTTCGGTTTGAGAAAAAAGATACCTGAAGTATACTTGTCTTCGCTCTTGAGATTACCATTACCATTCGGTTTAGGTCTACATTTCTTCATCGAGTTGGCTAACTTCCATTACTTCCAATAATCACTAGCATTCTTGATTGTATTAAGCTTTTCAATGCTTTTGTTTGCAAAGTTGACTTTTTTACTTTTACAAATACTAAAATAATTTACTCGTTTTTTTATGTAAAGGTTTTTATAAAATCCAATATTATATTTCCGAAAAAGGTTGAGCTGCTTTAACATCTTATTCTAAGCACGGGCACATTCATAATCGAACTATTTGTTTTTTGGAACGAAACGTGTACCATTTCCGCTCTTACTAGCAGCAGTTTAAATCTTGTTAATGAAAGCATTGATTTTTTCTTCCATTTTTATATTTGAAAAAATATATTGGCAATTAGATAGGCGACTAAGAGTAACAACATATTTGAAACGATTATTTTCGGACCAGTACAGTTTTTGAGGTAGCACCATTTGAGTAATGTTCTGAAAGTATTGATTTCATAGAACTTTAACATGGAAAATCATCTACAAGTCAAACTAGCAGATGCAAAGCGAGCTGTATGTTCGTTTTGGGGCAGTTTATCCATAAGAAGAGTATTTCACATACTTCAAAACAAACAATATTTCGTTCAACTGCAACTTCAATTCTTCTTTATGGAGCACTAGATTGGGGATTCCGACCCTACGAATCTGTAGAGAAGTTCCTACGTTACTTTATTAGGAGGTTCTTTAGAATACCCACTAGTTCCCCCAACTTTATGTAACATTTAAAGTCTGGTCTTCCCCCTTTTTAAGATTCATTACGATTCATTTTAACTACATAATGCGACTTTTAGCAATGAATGGACAGAGAATACCAAAAATAGTACTTATGCACCTTACGTCGAATGAAGGAGGATATGTTTAAGAACGGAAGAAACTGGCGTCGAAATGTGGAATAAACTTGTAGGTTACAGGTGAAGAGCTCATGGAATCACTAATACCAACACTGGGACAATTGCTGAAGAAAACGGGAAACGGAATGTACCAAAACTTTATGGAGGAAGCACAAATTTACCGTACAGATTGTATTATAGCAAGTTAAATGACTACTTAAATAAAAGAACTTATTTCGATATAATTAATAAGCATAATCTTCCGATTAAGAGGAGAACTATTAAACATCAATTTTATACCACACCGTCCTGAGTTACATATTTTATGTTCTTTATGTAACCGTATTGAAAGAGAAGATGTGTTTCATTATATAGCTGTCTGTCCCGTTTTAAAAGAATTTCGACTTCATTATTTTGGAGTGCAGTCATTGGATTTAGAAGAAATTCTACAAATCTTAAATGGATCTCGTGGCTGGAAAGTGCTTTATAATTTCACTGTTCAAACATTTAAATATCACAACTGTATTGTAAACGAAGATTTAAATTTTAATACAAAGTATGTCAGTCTGGTGGACGGTTTAGCTATAAGTATCAAAATGTTTGTATACTTTACATATTATTTTAATGAGTCAATAAACCTTAATTGTTGTTGTAAATCGCATTTTCTTTGTCCATTTTTTTCATTGTGTTAATAACGGAATTCGGATCGTCCTTACCCTTAACGGCCTATCGTTGCTGTCCGCCAACTGTTGATTCCTTTTTCTGTTATTCACGATGAATCTAGATGCATGCGACGCTTCGAACAACATAAGTGCAAAAGAGAGACAAAATTCGAAAACATGAGATGCAAGAAAATCGACCTGTGTCGCACCGGTAAAATTTTCCGTGCTACAATTTGACGTTTTTCTTTACTCTTGTTCGCTTTCTTACTGTTCTCTTTCATATGGTTTCGTTCTTCGAGAAGGAAATTTTGATGCATCTTAACATTATAAATCTTTTTTATAATAATTTGTACTCCAAAATTCATATTCTTCATCAATAAATAAAAACAAATTAAATTTAAATATTTTATTAATTGATTTCAAAGAGAACTGAAATAATTTGAATAATTTGAATTTGAAAAGTCTCATAAGCAAACCTGCAAGTCAACAACGAAATATTAATAAATGTCAAAATAGATTCATGAATCTGGTTTCATCGTGTAATAGCACTTGAGAAACAGGATAGGATAACAAAGAAGAATTCGAAGAAGTCGAATGCATCTAGATTCATCGTTTTATAGCAGACTTTGCATTGTTTTAAAAGAAAAAAACTATTGGTAATTTTCAACTGATACAATATAAGCACAAGTAAGTTGAATTAATCATATAATTAATTTGATCATAATTAACTAAAAAATTCACCATCGTGAACCCACCCTCTTACTGAGCTAAGCTGTGGTGGCAGCACTTAAGTTCTGCTTGTTGCACTTTCCAACGTCAGTTCCAGGTTTTCATCTCTACTCTATCCATAAATTGAAAAATTTATTAATCAAAATGCAATCAATATTCGTGGTCGTCATTCTAAAAATTAGTAATTCATTTCTTTTTGGTTAAAATTTAAAATAATTCAGTTTCGGTTCCGGTAGTGACGAAGAAAAATTGCAAGATTTTGAAAGTTTTTTTTAATAAAATTAATGCTCATTTTCCCACTAAACTCGTAGAATTAGAATCTTAACTAAACCAAACTGAAACAAAAAATATTTAACGCGTCACAGAAAACACAGATAAAGCGGGATAGATCTTACGATCGAGGTTCTTATTCGCCAGATTCAATTAACAGGTCTGAGATAATGTCAGCAGAACGATACTTATCAATCCTAACGCGAAGCCTTCGTTGAAGAAATGCCAGCCCTGAAAAAAGAATTTAAAGTGTCAAATATAAATAAAGTGTACTAACTATCATTTTATTTGAGAATGAATGAAAGTATTGATGCAGCTCCATGTCTGCCGGCAGATGCCAGGAGACCGATAATTTTGTATTTACGAAACTTATTGTGATTCTCTACTATTAATCATTTCATCAGCAGAATCAGGGCGATTATAAACGAGATTCGCCAACGCTACTGGATTCCTCTTGTACGGATATTACTAACAACAGTGAAAAAGGAATGCCAACGATGTAAAATTGATCGATCCAACCTGTAACAAATGGATGTCATCTACCATCAGACAGACTAATATCGTACGTATGCCCACTTACTTATACCGGTGTCTATCGTAGTATCGAGAATATTGTTTCTGCTGAGGCTTCACTTGCAGAAAGCCCAAAAGTGTATCACACGTCGTTCTCAAGCGTTGGGCATGTCTGTGACGTCGTCGTTGTGGCGAATTTTGCGAAAACATCTTGGCCTACATCCTTACAAGATTTATTTGACGCAAAAACTGAAGCCGCTTGACTACCAGAAGCCTAGTGGATATCATCTAATTGGATGATATGGACTTGGAGGACATATTGTTTTAACAGGACGGAGCGGCACGGCGCCACAAGCCACACAGCGAATGCCACAATCAATTTATTGGAAACTTAGTTTGGAGAACGTCTTATCTCACGAAATGGTCCAGTCACTCGTCCACCTCGGTCATGCAATTTGACGCCGTTAGAATATTGTGGGGTTATGTCAAGTCTATGGTCTATGCCAAGAAGCCAGCGACAATTGATGAACTTCAAACGAATATCGAGCGTGAAATTGCAGTATTATCGGCCGATTTATGCTTCAAAACCGTCGAAATTGGGGTTCAGCGTCTGGACTTTTGCAAGCGTGCCTGTGGTGGCCACGCAGAAGAAATTGAGTTCCATACATAATGGCATCGAACGTTCTTTCACTGGAATATAAAATTTCATTGATATCCAAAACCGTTTTTGTTTTATTGAAAAAAAAACTTTTGTAGCGCTCTTATTGGAAAACCCTTTATAGGAAGTGACAATCATTTCACTTTCCACATTTCACTTTCACCTGAAATGAAATCGAAATCGTAATCGATCGAACATAAAATTCAGTGTTCTACTATCAAAGTGAAATTGTAGTGTTCTACAATTCGATTTTAACGATTTCAGAGTGAATTCAAATCGATCATGTTCATTTGATGTGAATTAGTTAAAGAAAAGACACGCGATTAAAAATTTAAGCAAAAAAATATTTTTCTAATGAAATTAATAAGTTTATTGCACATTTTTAAAACAGGTAAACATAAAAATACTGCGCAGGTGGCAATATTTATAAGATTTATGGAGGAGCACAAGGATCTCGCTTGAGGTTTCATGAAGGGAGATCGAGTTGTCGCGGAAGCTTTCTGAGAATATTTAAAAGTCGAGCTCAACAGCCATGGTCCACCGCAGAAGGACGCAACTGGTTAGAAAAAAGGAAAAACAACAACATTAAAAAAGATTATGTTTTTTTTAATTTTGTATTAAAGGTTTGGACTGACTGGAAAAGTTCAATAAGAAAGAAGTTATCCCATAACAAGGCCGAAGATGTTTCAGATGTGGTTCAACAATTTTCCAGTACCATTAAGAAGGCACTTTTATTTAAACGGTAGTATGAAATGAACCTAAATGTACAATAAAAAATAATAACTGACGGGCATTACATTTTGTTTTCAGTTTTAACAAACGCGCCATCTGGAATTTCCAAGGGATTAGATACATCTCGCAGCCTTCGTCTTTTTATTATTTCTTCTGCATACTTCTTTCTTTCCCTCTGTAACAAGAAAACGAATAACGCATCACTCATAATAAACGATCTATTATTGAATTTGTAGCAAGTTATTAAATAAGGAAACAATTCGGCAAAATAAAAATACTTCAATAATATCCCAAATGGCCAAATGACAGATCTCAGCTGTTTTCAATTTCGAAAAAAATTCGATGCTACCAGATCGCTCGAAATACAGAACACTGAAAATGAATTCACTCGATTTGCAATTTCGATTTAGGTTTCATTTCACTCGAATTCTGGAATCTAGCTGAATGGGACATATTTTAGATGTAGGAGCTAAAGAGAACTCTCAAAAGAAGCCAAACTATTCGATATTGACCGCATTCACCGATATTGACCGATGTCAGACAGAAGATTTGTTTGGAAATTTTCGTACACATTAAATCCAAGCTAGAGAATTGTATGGCAAGGTATGGTACAATCAGGAAAAAAAGATACTCAGGGTCACACTACAGGTTGAAACATTGTGAAGCCTACTTATTGAAGCAGAAAAAATTATAAACGTTGGGCGCCTTGTGGCATATTATTCGTTTTCAGCTAAATTTAAAAATTATTTTTAGTTTTTTTAGTTTGATGTGCTAAGCGTGTGTTATTAGTTTTTTTAAACTATGTATATTTATTTTTCATATTTTAGTTCGATGTGTTGTCAAAAAAATATCAGCCATGATTGAGACTCAAGGAGTCAATTACATACCTACATACATACATAACAAGTGAAGCTAATATAAGCGTGTTAAAAAGAATAAAAAAGAAGTGTACGACTCAAAACTCCTACATGAGATTGGTCAAATTAGAACAGCAAACCCAGAATGTCTAACGGCTTCAGAAAAAATAACTTCCCTAAACTAATGCATTAAGAAAATTTACCCCATCCCAATAAAATCAAATAAACAAAATTACAGACAAAGATGGTTTGACCAAGAATGCTTCATCGCAAGAAAGTTTTCATTCACTCTGCTACGAAAACTAAAAACAGCAACAAGTCGTAATAAAACCCACAAAACAAATGCAAAATATTCGCCCATGTTCTGCATTTCACTTATTGTGAATTCACTTGACGAAAGTGAATTTGGGTGTTCCACAATTCGTAATTGTGAATTGGAATTTCGAAAGTGAAAATTTGTGTTCTGCATTATTTTTTGTTTGTGAATTGTCTGTGAAATTTGTGTAAGTGCAGTTACTTTGTACATATTTCTTCGTCTGTTAGCAAAATGTAAGAGAAAAATATTTATTTTCATTTCAATCTAAAATTACCACGAAAACTTAAAAAAAAGCAAGAATTAACTTTATTTATCAGAACAATTCCTATAATATTCACACACTCACATTGTGTCAGGTAAATCTAAAACATTTGATTTGTCTCGCAAAATTTGTCTTCTTATTTTTTCTTTTGAATTCTGCTTCCTTCTATCCATTAAAATTGCCAATAATATTGCATCCATGTTCAAAGCACAAGAATTTCACTTTAGAAACAAAATAAAAATGGATGATCATTCAGTTCTGACAGTTCGAAGCAATTTCGAAGTTTTCGAAATCGGACGAAATATAGAACATCCAATTTCATTTCACGTGAAATTCAAAAGTGATTTCAATTCACTTTCGATTGAATTCCGGAACATGGGCGATTATAAATTATTTATAAAAACAAACGTGAAGAATACCTTAAAACAGTTGCTTCAGAGCTCTCAGGTTCAACTAATAGTAAAGGCTTTTGAAGTTAAATAAAAACACTCAAAGGCATAGAATATATCTTTGGGATTCACATATCTGCCAAAAAGTCGAATACTTCAAACTTCTTCTTAACCCAACTCCCACATATGAAACCATACAATTTGCCGAGCCTTAAATAACCGATGATTTACTCGATATGGAATTTAATATTATTGAACTCAAAACAAATCTACACAATACAAACAATAATAAAGCACCAGGTCCTGATCGAATTTTACTAAAATGCACCTCCTGAATTTCTAAGTAAAATGTTAGCCACTTTTAACTTTATTTTTAAAACCGGTGATGTACCGCAGGAGTTCAAAGATGCTATGGTATATCCAATATACATACAAAAAAGGTGACATCAACACACCTAGTAATTATAGAGGTACATATATCATTCATGAACTCGATTGATAAATTTTGTTCATGCTACTAGGCAGAATTAACTCCTGTATGGAAAGAAATAAAATATTGAGTGAATACCAAGCTGGTTTTGCAAAAGGATATTCCACTATGGACAATATGTACACATGTATACAAAACAAAACATGTATAAGAAGTAAAGAACACCCGTCAAGCAGTTGGGATAGAAAAAACATTTCCCATTGGTTTGAAACTAAGTCTGGAATGAAACAGGGCTGTCTTCTTAGTGCAGTCCTCTTTTCTCTGTTCATAAACGACATTACAGAATATCCACCCGCAGGCATCACAATTGCTCATTGAACTCATGAAGGTGTTACTACACGCAGATATTTTGACGGTAAAACAATTCAAGTCGTGACCAAATACAAGTATCTCTGAATATAATCTATAGTCCAATATGAAACTCTCACATCATTTTGAAGAAAAACTCTCAACATCTTAAAGCCTCATAAACGCATCGTTGAAAAGTATTATAAAAAAAACGAAATACCAATATCAGGAAATTATCGAATCTTTGGAACAGTTATGCGTTCAGTTATGTGTTATAGTTGTCAAACCTGAGGATTCAAACAATATGAGAAATTAGCTTGTTTCTTTTTAAAGAGATTCACCTCCCTATGAACAGTCCTAATTACGTTCTAACTCTTTACCGAGCCTCTTCCACTGAAATTACATTTCGACTACATAAGGCGTTTTTCTTTTTTAGCTCTGAGCAGAGCACTCAGCAGAGCCTGAGCACGTCGAGTATGCTCTGAGCAGAGTTTGATCAGAGTTCTCCGATATATTTAAGAAATACACTTAAGCACTGAACTGCCAAAAGCAGTCTGTCTCTGTCATACCACATGAACAAAAAAGTGACATAGTCGCGCTCATCTTTTTACTCCATTCGCTCGGTCATTTTATTTAGAGCTCGTAGAGCGCGCTCCGAGCTAGCTCCGATTGAAAAAAGAAACACAAACTGAGCGCTCTGAAGTGTCTGAGCTAAAAAAGAAACACAGATCTTTTTTTGACAACTCAGTTCTCTGCTCTGAGCTTAAAAAGAAAAACGCCTATAATCAAAACGCTAGGATACCCTGCCTATAGACTACCACACATTCTCACAAAATATACTCTCCAAAATAAACTAGAATGGGTAAATGATTGGATGGCGTTGGTAGAGCAATGTGAGACAAGACAATTATACAATTCGATGATATATCACTTTTAAAACAACAATGCTATAATCTCTTGGACTGTGATATTCACAATCGCATTGAATGTATAGTTCAGACAAAATCGTCTATTAATATATTGATCTACCCAGAACTTAATAACAATCTGAGAAGCAGTAATTATTTTACTGACTGTCATAGCCTCAAAGCGATATCTCTGATATGCAAAGCAAGATGTGAAATGTTGAATTTAAATGAATCACCTTTTAAAAATCCAGCTTCAAATTATTGTACAATATGTATGTAATCTTAACTCAAAAGAAGATACATTCCATTTTTTAGCAATATGTCTGATATATAACGATATACGACTTTCATTGACAATGGAAGAAATAAAGAACATCCTTAATGGGTATAACTGGGAAGCTCTGTATAATTATATTGGAATTGCAGGATCATGCAAATTTAAAGATATCATGCTTTTACTCGTAAGTAAATTTATTGTTTTTATTTGTTTTGAAATTTGTCTTTAATTAACTTTTATAACTTTTAAAGGGTCTACATCGAAATCTTGAAAACAAAAATGTCGAAAGAGGTAATCTCTAACCTATGGAACCCTTTGCATAAATTATAGTTAGAGATTAAGTTAGTCAGTCAGTAATAACATTTTGCATTTTTTATCATTCAAGTTCGATTACTTGTTCACTTTTGTTTATTTGATTAAATAAATAGACATAATATGCATTAAAAATAAATAAAGGTTTTTATTTTATCTGCCTCTGAAAAATTAACAAATATAAAAGATTCTAGATTTTTTCTAGATTCGATTTGAACTTTTCTAGAATTTTGTACATTCTAGATTTTTTTTTAATTTTGTCATCCTCTATAACGTCTTGATCCCCTTTTTAAAACCATACGAAAAAAATAATTTAAATGCGTCAATCGGGCAGACGGCAATGCCATTGCCTACTTATTTATTTTTATTATTGTATTTTTTGTTATTATTTTAAATTGTAAACTCACAAATAAATAAAAAAATATATCTAATTAACTTGAAATCCTCTTTTAGGCATTTTTTCAATTTTAAATTTTGAATATTTTCTTCCCAACAAACACAAACTCACAACAAATAACTTTTAAAATTTATAATGACTTCGTTTAAATAACACCAAATAAAAACAGAGCAAAGATTTCGTTATAAGTATCACTATTATTATAATTTATTATTTTTACTATTATTATTATTATTATTATTATTATTATTATTATAATTATTATTATTATAATTATTACTATTAGTTCTTAGACGCTTGTTTTTCCATGATTAATTGAATATCCGACAGGAATCTTTTTGAACTCCGACTTAAGACATAGGAATTCGCCCCCTATGCACATTATAGCGGATGTTAGAACAATTAGAAACCACCATGAGATATTCCATGGAAACGAAGAATTGTACCACCAGCAGATAATTAAATGAAGTCCATAAAATGTGGAACTGAAAATATATAAAAACAAATTTGTCAGTTGTATCGAAATTGGCAAATCGATGTTTTGTTTTATTTTTATGTTTTCCAAAATTTATTAAATCAAAACAGCATTTACAAAATCATTGTCATACAGATAAATAGTGGAACACATAACATCGTCCTCGTTTTTAAACAACAACAACAGTGGAAAACAGCTTTTAAAGTTAAATACGTTTACAGCACTAACCATATCAAAATTTATTGCCAGGATATTGGCAAAAAGTTTTAGGGGCTTTAAAACTAGCAATTTGCTAAAAAATTAGCAATTTATTAGCGAGGCCAAAATTTTAAAGCTCTTTTTTAATTTTTCTAAACAAACATGTTTTCGCGAAATTACCGGTTTTGGCGGAAAACTTACATCAAAAACTAAAGTTTTCACATAGGTACATTGTTCGTAATACTACTTTTTCAACGGCCAAAATCCCAGATTTAGTTTTCACCGGTCACCTGTCAAAAAACCGAATTGAAAGATGGTGGTTAAATTTAAAGGGCCAATGCTGAATATGAACCACAGCTAAACGTCAAGGTTTTTCTGCATTTCATTGGACATTTCTCAATTTCAGACTAACTCAATTTGAATCATCAATCGAGCACCCCGTTAAAGTTATTTAGGTTTATTATGAAAATGGCTGTTCAAATCAAAATACATATTGTGCACTTCGTAATTTTTTCGGTCAAATTTATCTTCAAAATGTGCGTACAATCGGAAAAGTCGTGCACAAATTTGAGCAAACCGGGTCTGTAGGAGATGTAAAACACCAGTGCATGCTCGTTCATCTATTTCTATAACAATGATAACTGCTACGTGTACCGTTGAACGTCCGCCATGACTAAAATTCTATAGACAAATGATGTTTGACAACATGTTTGACCAATGAGAACGCCAAGGCTTGAAACCATCTACCATCAAGCAAATTTGTCATACATATTTTATAGTTGAACCCATCGTAACAAATAAAATGACATTTTAATGAGTTCGCTGCATACAAATTGGAGTTATAGTTCACTGAAAGCATTTAATCATTCATTCATTTTTCACCAGTACAGTCAGATTTATTTTGACGTTTGGTCTGCTACATTTCACAATTAACAAAAGAGAAAAAAAGATTTATGAGAAAAATGAAAATCCACAATCTCAGAACAAAATATAGGCGAGTGCATATCATAATTCTACATATCTGTTTATTATGAAAACATTCCTCATTACACGAAAAACTGCAATGCTAATTTAATTTTTAAACATACGTCTGAAATTCTATTTTTTTTTTTTTTGAAAAATGTCTTAATTATCTTTTAGAGATTTTTAAATACTGTCCTCAGAATTGGCCTATAACGTTACATTTTTTGGAAGTAGCTGTTGAGGTTGCTGGATATATTATGAAAACTCTGCGAAATTGGTGTGTAAATATTTTTTTTTGGAGAATTAAGATACAATTCCAAATAACAGTCATAATTTTTTTGTTTAGGAAAAAGTTATATTGTATGCGTTATTTTTATTTTAGCTCAAATGTGTGTCTTATAACGTTACAGAAAAAAGTCATAACATTACTATTACCTCCGAAATTTTCTATGAAAATTGGAAACAATATGACCGAAAAAATCAGTAAAGTATAAAAAAGCATCAAACAAAAAAATGTATAGAAATCAAATTATTTTAACAACAGGTAGAATATTTTAGAAACTACCTTTAAAATACATTTATTTTCATAAAATTTAGATCAGATATATAATTTGGTATAGAAATAAGAATGAAGACAGTTTTCTATATTTAAGTTCCAACTCCAAGTGTATTGAAAGTCAGAAAACTTCATCGTCAATCCTTTACTATTAAATAAATGAACATGGTAGCTTTCTTTATTGAGTTAAGTATATTAATTTTGTTAAATTAATTCAAAATTTATATATATAAGAGGAACTTCGAAATGTATGTACGCCCATAACTTTCGATCGCCTGCACCAAATTGGACGTTTCTTGGTTTTATGTATTCGTTATTGTTAGGACAAGGTTTGTGTAGTATAATAATTACAAAAAATTAACAAACCATGATACGTTTTTGTACACTGTACTATGTCAAAAAAAAATTTATCGCCGTGTTTTTAAACTAATAAGCTTAGATTAAAAATTGTGTATAACTTTGAAAAAATTATGTGAAAAAAATAGATCATGAATGGTTGCAGGAAGAAGTTGCGCGATTGATCGACAGCGGTCGAGGAGAGAAGAATTTTGTGGGACGCCAAAGGAAAATGGACAAATTTACGCATTTCCTTCAATAATAACCTGGCTAAATACCGGAGCAGGGTAAGGAAGAACAAATTACTATCCACTGGCGTTACTTCAAGTCTAGGATGTTCTTGGAGGCGAATGACATTCGGCAGTCAACTGAATCGACGTCATCATTGCCACTGGTAATTTTGTTGATATGTACCTATTTTATAAAAAAAAAATGAGATGACTCTTATTTGTAGGCTTATTTGAATACTGATGCACCTATCCTAGATGAATTCCCAGTTGAACCTCCACAATCATCCGGAATTGAAGTCGGAAAAAGCAAACGCCGTGCAAATGGAGAACTTTGCCCAACTTCGTCGCCAACACCCGATGGAAAGACGATGAGAGAGTTGGCGTTCAACGCACTTTCGTCATTAACGGTAAATGACTATAGATTCAGTGCTTTCGGCCAATATGTTGCTGCCGAATTAAGAGCCCTTTCAGCTAAACAAGCTATATTTGTACAACGAGTTTTAACACGAGAACTCCTCAGATTGATGGAGACATTTGAAACTCCTATTATATTTACTTATTACAGTGGTGGAGATACCGATGTAAATAATATGGATATTAAATAAAACAATTTTAAACAAATGGGTTATTTTATTTAAGAAAAACACAAAAAAAAAACAAAATTTAAACACTGTGGTATTGCCACTCCACTTCACCTTCATCTACAAAGTAGTTAGCAAATTCGTTTTGAATTGTTTTGGCGTCGATGGCAGCCTTTGTTCGCTCCACAACTGGCTGCAGTGGATGTAGTGTTGTCTCAATTGTAATAATTTTCACACACATTTTCTTTTCAACATTTTTATTTTTTATTTTAGTTCAAACTTCACAAAAAAACTGACAATCATTTTTTAAGAAATAATATCATTGATCACAAAACATTAGCATTAGCATTGTTGACAATGCGATTTGCACACACACAGATAAAAAACATAACAAGAAAAAGGAACACACAAGTGTTAAATGAACTTTTCAACCCCTATTTCAAAGAATGAGAAGAAGCAAATAACGCATATCTCTCCTTTCCTGCTCTACTTTTGTTTTCACAAATTTTCATAATGAGTTCACTCAATTCAATCTTCTTATGTGAACGCCAACAAATAAAAAAAAAATGCTTTGAACGAGATTGAGTGAGAGTTGAGAGTAGGCGATATATCAGAATGCCTAGCTGGTAGGTATGCATTCCAAATTTTTGTTTGCAAGCGTGAGTGTATAATGGAGTGATATTGTGCATTCCCCGTGGAATTGAAGTTTGAGTTTTTGTAGCTATAATAGTTTTGAATTGTTTTTCCCGAATGACTTATAATAATGAGATTTTATTAATTTACAGAAGAGATTAAATAAAATTCGATTAGGTCAGTTTCGAATTAAAATTTCTTTGCTTAAATCATATAATTTTTTGAATTGCTTTACGGAAGCACTCATTCCACTCAATATATGGACGCTTCGTCCCTGATACATACATAAATTGTTTTATGTATAGGCATACATAAATAAATTTTGTATTTTGTTTGATAAAATACACAATTCGTATGAACCATAAACACAAACCGTCTGATCTTGGCTTAAGCGTTACGCAAAAAGTGTCCTGCTGGAAGTATGATCAAGACATATGGTTGCATTTGCACTTTTTAAATTTGAATTTCTGAATTTATATATGTATGTAATCATAATTTTGGAATGGTCGAATTAAATTTTTGACAAAAAGGCCACGTATCTAAATCGACCGTTTCTCGAAAGAGTTGGTCAAATTTGTAAGGTTGTATTGGGTAATCTCTAGATCTATCAAACCGAGTTTGAAAATTCTTTAACCGATAGAAAGCAACGTAATTTGTGAGTAACATAGGCTATAATATTGTTTATAAATTGGATATGGAATGAAGCAGAAAATAGTGCTTGAAGTTTGTGGTAAACATATTGAAAAAATATAAGGTCCATTTGTAGGTTTTTGCCAGTTTTTTAAAAATCAAAAGCTACTTCTGTCACACAATTTGAAGAACAGGGCAGAACAACGTATTCTATTTATTCTTTGTCCCGACTATTTAGATGGTTTATGTCAAATCTGCACAAAATCGGTATGGTGGATTTACACATAATACTATAGAACATAATAATATAGAACCTTAACGTATCAAAAAACAAATTCTTAGTTTTTTTTTTTGTCAAAAATGATGAATGACTTTGTATGACGCACATGATTTTAGGAAAAAATGTTTTTTCTTACATTATTGTATTACATATTCAATTATTAACTTAACGCAAATATGGCGGAATAAGGTGATGAAATGTATACAGAACCTTTATCACTATTAAGAATATAAGAATAAATTTGAATTAGACCATAGCAAGGTGGAGCTTTATTGTAGAGCTTGAGTATTCCACAAAATTTTATCTACAGAATATAAAAGCTTTTTAACAGATACATATTTAAGAGTACTAATTAACATAATCCATAAAAAGAAAAATTTAAAATATTTAGCCTTGACGTGGAGATACTGTCTAAATACCTATCTTTATGCTCTCAGCATTTCAAAGATCGGTTTTAAACCGTTATTTCAGCCAAAACATTGTTTTTAACCCAAAACCATGATCATATCCATGGGAACAATTCTTTTAAAAAAGTATAATACAACTTCAAACTAAGCACTTCGAAAAATTTAATTTTTTCTACTAGGTCCTCAATGTGTGACGTAAAGGTGGAAAATTCATTGAAAAGTTCTGAAAATTTCGCATAATTCTAAAATTCATTATTACGCTATCTATTACTATGTACTCTTGAGTTTATGTTAAGACGTTAAATTTGGTAGAGACGAAGTTCGCCGGGTCAGCTAGTATTTAATAAAATTCAATAAGTTCAATTTCTAAAACTTCCATATCAAAAGTAAGACGACTTTAAAGAAATTTGATCTTATAACGTAGTACGAAAAAAATACGTTCGTAATGTCAAATTTACATATTTAAATTTTTATTTGCCAAAAAATTGAGATATTTAGCTAATGTAAGACGCTAGAATAAAATTATTAGAAGTTATATAAATTACTTTTTTACGAGCACATGTGTTTAGTGTTTTTTGGACAGTTAAACAAGCTAACTTAAACTATGGTTTAGGTTAAACTAGAAATGTTTTTTCTGTTGAAAACGATATCAACCATTACTATAAGAAACATTTATTTCTAAAAATAAGCATAGTAGCGGTAAATTCTAAGAAAAAGAAAATGCGGCTTGTTTTCATTTCTCGTGGCCACATACAAAATATGTAAAAAAAAACTTTTTTTATAAAAATTTAAACCGAAGTTATATATGCTTAGTTTTATTAAGTCCTTCTTTCTATAAACATAAGCCATAAACATTTATAATTTAAATTTAGATTTCAAGCCGAGCGGTAGAAGTATTAGGTTCTCTTGTACTCCCAAAAGAGTAGAGATCTTAAAATACTCCTAGTTCTATCTTTATAAGGGTGGAGCTTAATAATGGTATTTTTAGGATTCTTCTTCATAAATTTTGAATTCATTTAAAATTATTTACTACTTTTTTTTTTATAATCGAAACTATTTTGTTAACTTGCCAAACATACAAATTATACCCTATTATTTTTTATTGCTATTGGTTTTAAAATCATATTCATGCAGTTATATTTTTTTTTGGTTATGTTAATCTCTGTATGCAATAACAATTTAGCATCCCAGTTACCTTTTATTATCACTCAATATGTAACTCAAGTTCATTAGCTATGAACAATAATTTTTGACAATAATCTTTTTTTTTGGATCGAACTCTCAAGCTCTACACATCTTTGGTAACAATTTATATTGTATCATATATATTTTTATACATTACATACATACATAAATACACATTACACATTACATTTCTTTCAACATTTTTTATCAAGATTTTTTCTATACGACATTTGTGGACATAGACAAATTCGACAGCACAATAATAATTACATTCACAGACAGGTATATTGTGTATAAACAAAATTATGACAGACAAAGTTGTTATCTACAATACTATATTTAAAAAAATGAATAAAAGAAATTAAAAAAAAACAGAAATTCGGAAAAAAATATTCATACATTCCAAGTATTCTTCTAAGTAAATAAACGTAGTGTATTTCGTATTTAAATCATACCTGAAATCAAGGCAAAGTTTCGTTTTATTTACAATCAACCACAACAGAAGTGCTGCAAGGATCGAGTTTATCACAAACACCCAAAAGATTATGTAACCATCATATTTAGAAATCCAAAGAACCTATAACGGAAGAATCATTAACCGAAATAAGATGCGGTAATTTTTGTTTATATTTACATCATATTTAAAAAGTGAAGAAACTGGTAGGCTTTCTTCCAACGCATAACTGATCAATAGCAGCACGGCTCCAAGCAAAGAGTAGTTACAAAATTGCACGCACGCAATCTGCCCCAAAATTAATAAGAAATCCCATGGCACAATTCGGAACTGTCCGTATTTCATTTTTTTTCTTGATCGTCTCACAAGCCGATGTCAAATTACTTGCAATTAGATCTAGCTATTTATTTAGAAAAATTAAATTACAAATACAAACATTCTTTTACTGAATTTTTAAAATTTCCGGTTTATAAATTCAAATTATACATAAGCATATGTACTCAGGTAGTAAATCAATTCATACATTTCTGTAGCTAACGTCTGCAAAATTTAAGCAATAAATTAATATATCATAATTTATGTGGAAAAAAGTAAAAAGTTTAGCTTTAATTTTCGAATTAACTTAAATTTTAGAATAAAACGTAAATATAGTACATGTAGTGATTATAATGATCAAGAGGTGTTAGCGATTATATCAGAATATATATTTCTTAAAGTCACTGATAGACCTCTTTTGGAAAGGTTACATCATCATCGGCTCGACAACCGGAATCCTGTCCTGGCTACCCAGTTACGCACCCCAAGGCTTCAGGAGTCCTGGCCTACAAGAAAGGCATACCACACTGTCTCCTGTCATAAAATGTACGACAAAAAATATTGTTTTGTTTAAGGAGACACCGTGGCAGACCATGTTCTTCAACTCCTTGAAAATTGTTCGAAAATGAAGTTGACAGAGTCTCCTCCGACTCCGACTGTTTTGTATCTTAAACTGCCATAATGGTATTGAATTGGGGAAAGTTCTTGGCCAGGTGTTTACAAATAAAACACAATCGTCGTTATCGCTTCGGTTTTGGGAAATAGGTTGCAAAATGTTCTTTTCTGAGCAATGGAAGCACTTCGCTGAGGTATGGAGCTTTGGATCAGATTTGACTTGGAACTCGGATTTAATTTTCGCGTACCTTCTTAATGTGTTTTTTAACTCGCCAATAGTCTTGTCTGTGAGTTTGTTACGAAGGCCATTGTGAACATCGGTTGCTATTTTATGTTGACTGAACTCGATCAATAGTGCAGTTTTAAACTCAGACCACAATTGTCAAGAAGTGTACCTAAAGAAAAGTTTTGCGTTTGCTCGTAAAAGCCGTCAAGAATAAATGAAGCATTCTGATTCGCTTAACTTAAATAATATTTCTTGCCGTCGTCGCGTCGGGATCATTGCTTCCCGGCCTCTACGCTTCGGAGGGAGTGAATTCTTGACCCCTTTTTCGGAGCACCGCTTACAAAGTTCATGCCAGACTTCTGCGTCTAGGTATTCTGACCCGAGAAATTATTCTTCTAATGCCAACCCTACCTTTGTTGCTATATTCGCCTAAGTAACCCCTTTAAACAGCCACCTTTCTTTTCATTCCCTTACTCCCTCACACCTGCCAATCCTCATCCTTGAATACCTATAGTTTAACATTTTTCATTATGATAAAAAAATTAATTTTATGTATATTAAACAACAAAAAAAGCTTAATAAATTGTCTGTATTGTATTTAAATTTTAATTTTTGTTAGAAGTTTTGTAGTAAAAAATATTAATTTCATATTCGTCAATATTTTATCATGACAAATGCATTATGTTGAAAATAAAATACATTTGAAGTCAATATCATTGTGAAGGTACTTGAGCCGAAAACAATTTTTGACACTTTTCGGTAAATTTAACTTTAGTTTTTTTATTTTTTCGTAAAAAAAACTGCCAGTTCGATTTTTACCATAATTGTATCATGTTAATACTTAATAAATTTTCTAGTCAAAAACCATTTTTTTTACCAAATTTTGGTCGAATTTTTTGTACTTTTTCTTTTTTTGCAAAAAACTACTAATTGAAGATTCTAACAGATATCAAAAACGTCATTTTATGTAGCAGAAAATTGTTTTGCAGATAATGTCATTTTTCCTTCATTGTATATTTGATTGCCGAACATTTTTTAAAAACTTTTTTCTGTTTTATAAAAATAAGGGTATGTTAAAATTTATCCCTTCTATAGATATTTTCGGCCAACCAAAATGTTCACTTTTTTAAAACTGCTACAGTGAAAAAATTGCTGGGCAAATTAGAAGTAGTCCTTTCTGTACCTTTTAAAGTTATAACACGTAGAACAAAATTTAATTATAGTCGATATCTCGTCTCGTTATTGAGATATCTTGAACGTTCGAACATACGTACACTCGGACACACAGACATCTCAACAGCACTTACGGATTTATGTCGTTTTCAATTGGCAATCTGGAATCAGAAAAAAGCATTCTCAAAGCGTTCAATTGGGCAAAAGTGACAGTTGTAATTCTGAAAAAGAAGAGATTTCTCTTCTGGATTTGAAGTCAGAAGCAAAAACAGAATCACTCACACATTCAAAGATTTTACATGTCACACTTGACAAATGTCATATTTTTGAATTAACAAATTGTGCGAACTGTGAAGTGATTGCTTGAAATTAAAACTAAACTATAAAAAAATGGATAATAATATTGACAATATCTTAGCAATTCTTCCTAATTTGTTAGAAACATTTTTGGAGTCGTCTTCCTCATCTTCTTCATCAAGTGATGACGATGCAAGTGATGCAGTTAATTTTCTATTGCAGGAGTTTTCAAAAAAGCCAAGATTGCAAAACTACCAATACAGTCACACCAAACTTCAATTTTTTCAGAATTCACAAAAGTGTTCAATTGGGATTCTGCTTCTACTTCTCATTCCGGATTGCCAATTGAAAACGACATAAAACGTAAAAAAAGTCAACAATTTCAATTTGACAAATCGGATTGATTACAATAACTCCCTATGGGATGTTTAAACCATGTGCGATTTTCAACTACTTCTGATAAGGCACACTTAATGTTCACAAAATAAAACAACGAATTAATGTTTACGGTACATTCTTTATTCAAAGTGAATTTCTTAAGAAAACTTTTTTAAGCATATTTTATAAATTAACTTTATTTTTAGGGAATATAAATAAAATTATAATTATACATATTATATATAAAGAAGAATGAAGATACAGGCTTTTATCACTAAAATTCTATTTTTCAAGTATGTAGTTTTAGGTCTGTTTAGTTGAAAACGTTCAAAATCGCAACTGTTTATTGTATTTACAAATTCAAGAACTCGGTTCAGTATCACACCTTAATTTGGTCTCATCTTTTACTATCTCCAAACTATTACCTTAACATCCAATTATACCTGATTTGACTATATTACTTTTGATCTATTTGAGTTTATGTCAAATCCTCATTTATCGTAGAGTTTTTTTAAAGATTCTGATAGTAACACGAGATTCATGTTGACTTTCGTCTTCTCCAGGCGTTTACGTATTTTTTTTGATTTAGACAAATTTGATTAAAAAAAAATTGCATATAAAAATGGTAAACTAGATTTTCCGTACAAGGGTGTTTTAAACTGTACACTCCTATTCCAATTGTAAAACTAAGACTATTATTGTTATTATTTATTATTATAAATTCTTTATTAAAGTTCTCGATATTTTACAATTTTATATATATCTAAGATTAATTGCATGGCAATAATTGACGTCTACCTCGATTGACTAACATATTTCGAGTTTTGTTTCAAAATGGAAAAAGTTAAAGTAACAAAACATACTTTTAGAAAAATTAGAAAACATTAAATTTTTGTTTGATTCATTTTAACAATAAAAATATATTTCATTACACAAATTTTACAATTTCAATTTGATCAATTAGTCTATAAAACTGCTACGGTAACCTAAGACATGGTTTAAATATAAACGGAGAATATTCCAACCTAAAAACCCATTCAAAACCTGTTTTGTATCCTAAAGTCTTAGAAAGCTCTTTGAGAAATAAAGTCTGCGTATTACTTGTAGTATTGGGCATACAGCTATAAAGTTGTATATATGTATTTTATATGAATTTTAACTGAGGTTGCACAATGCACAAACTACATATCGGGCTATGGTCACTTCTGTGTGGTTTATAATTTAGATTAAGCATTTTGGTTCTTGCTTTAAAAAATAATACTTATTTGGTAAAAGGAAAGTTTTTCATTAAAGTAATTATTTTGGTACAATATGTGGTTTAAATCTTTGTAAAACAATCTTTTGTTGAAGATGTTTGCGCTGTATTCAAATATTGAAGATAAAGAGAGCCATCTGGTTACATATCCCGCACATTCTTCCACCTAATCCGTATTCGCACTTCCCATTCCCATAGAACCAAAAGTACATTAACATTCTTAATTACAAATCCACTGACAATTTATAAAGGATAGACTATAGATCCATCAACATATTTGATGCAAAAAAAATTTCCACGTAAGATTTATTGCCGTTTTAGCTGCAATACATTTTTCTTTAACATGTGGTCGAAGATCAAGGTTGTATATTATCAGAAAACCTAAGTACTTATACTCGCTGACAATTTCTAATGGTCACGCTCTAAGAACCACTAACACTATTATTCCTTCTGACAATCGACCAGAATTCCTCTCTACTTTTTATTTGGGCAAGAGATGTTTTATTTAAGAAAAAAATTGAAAAAGTAATCTGTTTTTCTTTAAATAGAAAACGGGTCCTGTCGTAGTTTTCCCATCGCTTACTAAGTTTGCACAAATATTGAATTTTCCAAAATTTTTGCTTGATTAGATTGACAGTTTAAAATTAATCAATATTTAATTCGGAACTCAAACATTACAGTAAATCTATCGCTACACAAATCATCACATTTTGATTTGCGAACTTTGAGGGGTTGTGTTGAATGGTCCAACTCACATTTTTGAGAAAAGTTTTTAGTTTATCTAGTAATTATAATAATATAATTTTGCATGTTTTAAAATCGGTCTTACATTTTAATATTTTTTTTATGATGATGATGACGGTGATTGCCTCGCCAGCATCAATTTCGAAGAAGTACGGACCGATAACGCCTTCAGCCCAAAATTTACACCAAACAGTAACTTTATTTGGATGCATTGGCACCTCGTGAATCTCGCGGGATTGGTGTCGTCTCAAAATGGGTTAAAGATGACTTTTATACCAAAATTGGGATCAATTTTCAACCGCTCCTAAACCCAAATTTTCATCAGTTGCGCGTATTGCTCGATACTGTTACCTACTTGTCATGATGATTTGTCTTAAGTGACTGATTCAAAAGCGATATTTTAACAGAAAGTAAAAAAAAACAATATGGCCACTACGAGCTATTAAAATCACTACCTATTGAAAAACCCTTTATAAAAAAAAAAATCTCATACAAATATCTCAATTTTGTTGTCGTTTTACAGAAAACAGAATTTTTATGATTGAAAATTGATTGAAAAAAAAATCAAATCTTATTTCAATAAAGAACGAAAAGTAAGTTTATATTTAATAACCTTGTTTTTATATTCATAGTGCCTGGTTACACGAGCGCAAAAAACAATTAATTCACGAAAGAGAAAGGACGATTTTTGGAAAGAAGAAAGGGGATGGAAAAAAATCTATCCTTTTCCTTCTTTCTAAAAATACGAAAAATTAATATAGACTTAAAGTTTCAGAGCCAAATAAAACATGGTGATCCTTAAATTTTTACTAAATTTTTAATAAAATACTAAATTTATAATATGTAGGTATACTTCCAAAAGTCAACAGCTCTAAACTTCTACATATTTTCTTCAATTATTTTATAATTCGAAAAAGGATGCGTATGGACAATCAAACCAAACATAACACCTCACATTCAATCTAAAAACAAAACTAAAATTGGTAATTTTTGGGATTTTTTGATAAAACTTTGTAATCTATTTATTTTATTTTACGTAAAAAAACTGTAAATTCGTCAAAATTTGACCATTTGTTGAAAATTGTATTATATTGAAAATAAAATTTTCCCGCTTTCAAAATATTCAAGTAAAAAATATTTGACAGGATATTAGGTTTAACTTACAATTATGTCATGTACAAAATAAATTAAATTTGAAGTTGATATCACTAGCAATTCTAGAGATATTTCAGCCAAAAACATTTTTACCAATTTTTGGTAGAATTTGAGTAGTCTTTTAAATTGTAAGAAAGTTGTCATCTTAACTTTTAAAAAAATTACCACATGTCAAAAAGTCATTTCACATATTGAAAAAATATATTGAAGTTGATATTATTCTTCATTTATTGTTTATTTCGCACCAAAATTTTCTTAACAGTTTTTCTATAAAAAAAAAAAAACAACAGTATGTTAATGTATTCCTTATTTATATATTACATCATAAAGCACAGACTAAAATTTATTTCAAGCATTGTATATATAATGGAATAGTACAATCATGAAAAGGAACGCTCTACGCGACCCCTAACCAGCCTCCTCGGAATCAATATTTATGCATATCTAAGAGAGGTGACGAGAAGAAAATAAGAGAGAACTAAAAAAAGAAAAAAATAATTTGAGAGATATGTCAACGAAAAAATATCTGAAACGAATATATAGTTAATAGGGAGGGAAGATTAAAAAAAAATAACAATAAGGAAAAAAAAACGTCAAAGAGGAGGAAGAATGAAAATGTAGTTGCCAATTCAAAGAATCATTGTCCAATGAGAAAATTATTTTCAAATAATGTAAATAAATTTCAAAAGTAAATTAAATTATGTATTTCAACTTTTTTTACAAAAAATACTTTTGATAGATAGAATAGTTTTGAGAACTTCATTAGAAATTCAAAATAGGTATTTGCTTTTCAAGACGTAGTACATGAAAAATCAAGTTTAAGTCAAATTAGTAGTGCATATGAATTTTATTTATTGAAGCTTTAGTGTTGTAATTAATAATTGTCAATCAAACAAGAGGTATTAGATGTTCATTTTTAATGTTTAAACTAAATTCCATTTAAAATAAATTGTTTAAACAATGAAAACAATAAAGCTTATTTTACATAAATGTAGGTATTAAAACTTTATTCCAGTTCACACACACAAATGTCAAAATGCCATTAAACTACTTTTGAAAACAGTTTTTAGTGTTTTTCACGTCAATACTGGAATTGTATTGCATTACACGTGAAAACAATGTGAACTTTTTCTTAGTTCACTTGAATCTTACAATTCTACTTGTACGTGAAAATTATAATTTCGGTTCTGATGTTGCTATTTTTCTTTAAATTAAGTAAAAATGTACCTATAAATATTTTTGCTTCAACCAAACATAATAAAAATGAATATTCCTTTGGAATATTAAAACATTATTTTGTCGCCAATTTGTTTTATTTTATTTCTCATAAATTAAATATCAAGTAGCAACACCTTACAATTCACTTTATTGAATTGCCATAGTGAAAAAATCTCTAGTTAAATGTTAATGAAAGTTCTTCCTGCATCTTTTGAAGTTATAACCTGTTAGTTAAAGTTTAATAAGATTCGGTATCTCTATTCGTTCATGGATATAGTTAGGCCACGAAAAAATGGTATCTTGAATGTACGAACGTATGTACATATTATGTACAGACATACAAATGCACAAATTTAGAAGTTGATGATTAAATTTAAGTCTTTTTGGTAATATTTAATAGAAGACGTATCTATGTACACATATCTGTAAAGATGTCAGATACTCAGATTTAGATTCTAGGGACAACCGGCACGACGGAGCGGCGGCGGCGACGTCTAAAATGTTCATACTTGTGAAAAATTTCAATTTGACGAATTGAACCGATAACAATATATTCCTGTGAAAACTTAAGAATTTATGTTATGTATTGAACTAGTATTTGTGTGTTTACTGGCTTCTTTTTTGTCAGCAATCAAATTGTTGCTGCGCTAGCTGTGCCGCAGTGAATAATATACAACTAATTTTAATTTTCCTTTTTACTTTGTATATTTTGATCAGAATTAAAATATTACATCGCTAATATTGTGCAATATTATTGTGCGTGTAGGGGGCCTCATATTTGGTTTGATTAAACAGAGCTAGTTGTATTTTGACTACGTAGTGACCAATGTCATAATTTATTCAAAATAAATGTTTTCATTTGGTTTTTTGCTGGTTTTTGTACTGCATTTGAAAATATGTATAATATCTATGTATATAAATAATCGATACAATCAAGTGATCACATCAGTGTTGTCAAACGTGCTCCTTCGCAGAAGTGACAAACATTATGCGTAAACATTTTGTAATGCTTTATATGAATCAAAGTATTACTGAAGAACTGCGAGAAAAAAAAGGATTCATTTTGGAAGTGAACAAACGTTTGGATTTACCAAACACATTTAAACAAACCAATAGTTTTGGAGATAACTAGGTAGTTTTTTTCCAATGAGTCAAAGTATATAACATTTTTGTTAGAGATGTGAAGCCAGGAATCTAAATACGGAGTTGAAAAGTAAAAATGTTACTGGACGAACAGGTCAGGAGCCCATAGATACCATTATACGAAGGCGCAAATGGCAGTGAATTGGACACACGCTTCAAAAAGGTAAGGGCCCGCCTTGCGGGCCATGCAATGCAGTGGAACCCACTCACATAAGAAGGAACAAGAGTTAGTAGACCGAGGAGGACAGTTGACAAGGAAAGAGCTGGAGGGAGCTTAAATACATTGCTGGAAACCGCACACGATGGCGCGTAGGAGTAGTTGAGGCCCTATGTCCCGCTAGGGAACACCAACAAACTTCGTACGTCTGAGGACCTATGTACATAAGTAAGTAAGCTTTTATCTGATTTTGCTCAGCTGTTGGAATATTTTTTGAAAGACATGCTATTACCTTAGCCTTTTTTAATGTGTTCAAGAAGATGTACATAGGCAATTTGAGCTTATCTTCTGAAATTGATTGAAATACCACTTAAGTATGCATAACAAACATAAATATCAATATATCAATACATGAACTCTATTTTTAGATGCATAAAACAGAAATGGCGAGTAGCTTACAGAAAAATCCAAGTGCAGCCAAAAGAAATTTCGTTGTCAATTAGTCTTGCAAAAAATTTAACATTCAATAATTAAAAACAAAACCTTTGATTCGATTACTTAAAGCTAATGATAAATACCATAACTAACTACTATATTCTATTCAATTATCATCAAAACTTTACACTTTAGCCAAAAACACTTTATATGGAGATGTCGCACGTCTTGTTTTACTATAAACAATAATGTCGTTTTCAATTGGCAATCCGGAATGAGAAGTAGAAGCAGAATCCCAATTGAACACTTTTTGTGAATTCTGAAAAATTTGAAGTTTGGTGTGACTGTATTGGTAGTTTTGCAATCTTGGCTTTTGGGAAAACTGCTGCAAGAGAAAATTAACTGCATCACTTTCATCGTCATCACTTGATGAAGAAGATGAGGAAGACGACTCCAACAATGTTTCTAACAAATTAGGAACAATTGCTAAGATATTGTCAATATTATTATCCATTTTTTTATAGTTTAATTTTAATTTCAAGCAATCACTTCAAAGTTCGCACAATTTGTTAATTCAAAAATATGACATCGCTCTAAGAAAGTTCTCAGAAAAGTGAGAAAAAAGCTTGAACTCATCTTTTTGCATGTAGCCCAGTGTAGCGTTACCACTTTTAAAAAAAAGTCGAAGTAAATTTAAGTAAAAAAGCGAAGTAGATTGGAAGTAGATTCCAAAAATGAACTTTTTTCTAAATTTAAACTAAAAACAATTCTTTCAGACTTCATTTCACATTTGTTTATTTCAATATTTAGCTATGTTGTTTAGTAATGGAATATTTTTGAAAATAAGTCAATACATTTTTCGGTGGGTCAAATATTTCGTTTTTTGAACACTTTGCTTGTCCTATAGGCTTATTTATAATATTTTCACTGTACCGCAGAGGAGCTTGTTGGTGTTTGCATGTTTTATAAAATTCATTTCAGAGAAGATTCGATCAGCTGCTGCGGAACTGTGGGGCAAAACTGCTTAGTTGAGCATTAAGTCTGCGAGTTCTTGAAACATTGACTCTTCGACGATATTTTTAATTTTATTCAAATCACTTCAAAACCCGACGACAAGTGTTTCAGGCCTACATTTTTTTACATTACATTGTAAATTATTAATTAAACAGTGTATATAAATCGAATTAATAAATCTGTAAAGTTATTTATATAAAAAATTGTCCATATTTAATAGAAAAAATAAAAAAAATATGAAGTGGGTGTAAAATTATATAAAAATAAGACGGGATAGGTGGCAGCATTTCTTTTCGTGTTTTATTATGTTTAATAAACTAAAACACCACTTCAATGCACTATATCGACGGTTAAATGTCATAACCTCATAGATAGTTTTTGCAAATTTTTCAGATATAAAACAAAAGGTCTTTCATTGATTATTAAAATTTAAATAAATTTAAATTTTGTTGATTTGAGTTATTAAATAAACAATTCACTATATTTAATAACATATGTCGGAATAATCCTTTGTGATCTATGCACACTAACTTGCTTCTACATTACAATATTCAATACATACGAGGTTTTCAAAAAATTATTGTTTAATAAATCTTTATACCTATTTTTATTTGCAAAATAAAACGAGTTTAGTTTGAAATTGAATAAAAAAATTATTTATTGCACAGTTCTAATTTCAAAATAAATTATGTATTTTAGAATACTAAAAACGAAAAAACTAATTTAATTTTTAAACTAATTTAATTGGTGTTGAACAATAAATAAAACGGTTAGTAAGAAAAATTTTTAAGCACTAAAAAATCATGAATAGAATTCATCTCAGAGTGTTACAATAGATTAAATCGAAAATCGAAATAAGAATGTTGATTTCATTAATAGCTTATTAGTCAAAGAAAAATGAGGAATAAAAAATAAAAAGGCTGGATGCTTCACACTGATAACTTCCTACTTCAAAACTCGGGATTTATTTATTGAATTTCTTATGTTATAATAAATTAATGTTTACAATTATTTGCTTCAGAGATTTTTAAGTCGAAAAACAAAAAATCAATTATTATATCAATTAATGTTTGTTACAATTATATTTATCTGAATATTATTGTTGAGTTCAAAATACCAAAAGAATTTTCTGAATTTTCTGATTTTTTTTATTATTAAATTTGTTTCGAATTTTATGACAAATACAATTTTTTTGTAACAGGGATTATCTGTATTTGTTGTTGATTATAAAAAGCGACTCTTTAAAAGCGTTTATATGAGAAAATATTTTTATTAATATGTCAATTTTTGAATTTTGTTTCAATTGTTTTGTAGGTCCTGTAAATATTTCATTAAAAGCATTTAAAACGTGTTGCTTGTTTGATGGTTAACAACAATAGGTTTGTACAATTCACACAACTTGTTTTAAGAAGGATATAATAGAACGTATGCGAAACAGATTGAAATAGTAACTTTGACAACCACTTTACTCATTGTAAGAACATCGACATTGGCATTAAATTTGATGTTGCTGTGCAAATGCTGCCAACCTTTAGGTGACATTTTTCAGGTTTATCAACAAAATAAAATGAAAATATGACAATAGAAGAGCGGCTATAATTGAGTTTGTTAAAACAAATATCTTTTTGTACTATAGAGACGTACATCATAAAAAATCATTGATGCCAAACAAAATAAAAAATATATGAATGTCATCATCAGTAAAATATAGTTTTTCGATCTAATCTTAAAGCAACATCTTCTTATCTTCTTATCTTCTTATATATATAAAACAAAGACGGGTTTGTTACAACACTTATAACTCGAGATCTGATGAACCAATTTTCATGGTTATTGATTCGTTGGATTTTTCTCCACCCCGAATAGCAGAATACATCTTAAAAACAATGAAAATTAACACACTATGGCTCATTTTTGTCTCTGCACTATTGAACACTGTACTATGCCAAATAATATATTAAAAAAATGTTTTTTCTTTCAATATTTTAAATTAAATTGGTTATTTCGACGCATATTTTAAACCGCCTCCGCACCGTGTTCTTGAACTAATTAACTGACAGTTAATAGTCACATTTGACATTAAACATCAATATTTATTATTATCGATAAGAAATATAAAAAGTGTCCTCCTGGAAGTGTAATCAAGACAAAGGGTTGCCACTTTTCAAATCTGAATTTCTTTATTGAAATAATTTAGACTTGCCAAATAGCACTGTTTACAAAACAGTCATAATATTGAAGACTGAAGTTTAGAATAGTCGAATTGAATTTTTGACAAGACGGCCACAGTACCTAAATCTATCGTTTCTCGAAAGAGTTGGTAAAATTTTTAAGACTGTATTGGGTAATCACTAGATCTACTGAACCGATTTTTAAAATTCTTTTACCAATAGAAAGCTATCTATATATTTGTCATAAATTGAATATGGAAAGAAGCAGAAAATAGTGCCTCAAGATTGTGTTTTAGAGAAATACAAGGGAAACATAGTGAACAAAATATAAGGTCCAATTATAGGCTGGTATTTTCATGCCACCTATTCTGTAAAGTCTTTTTGAATCTACAAATCTAATCATTTAAGCTGCTACTGTTCATGGTCCTATGATGTGGTCCTGTATGTGAAAAGAAAAGATCTAGGAGACGCTTTTATTTTACAAACAAAAAATTAATGGCGTTTCCAGATTTTCAAAAGTCATTAATCGAATTGAGATTAAAAATTGCGTTCATTGGTTAAGTTATGAATGCCAAAACTTTATTAGAACCTGGATATGAAGATTTAAAGCATTTTCTTTCACACAATTTAAAAAACAGGGCAGAACAACGTCTGCGAGGTCAGCTAGTAAATTTTATAATATTTGAATTATTTTGTGTGTTATATTAATACTCTTCAGATTTGTTGGCTGTCAAAATCGCTGTTAAAGTTGTAATCTGTTTCACATGACTTTTGCTGTCGCTGTTGCTGTTGAAGTTGCTGTGTCAATCTGGTTCTCACATTACTTGTACGAAAATCATTTTATCTGGCGTTTTACGTTGGACTCATTTTTTGTCAGTTATTATTAAATACACAATTTTTATTTTTTTTTCTTCAGATAAGTTAATCTTTATTAATGTTTTCAAACTTTTATAATTTTTTTACAATTTTTTTTCTTGATTTCAGTCACCGATATGACATTTCATTACTTTATATTTATTTTTTTAATATACTTGTGATAAAAAACATAATTTCCAAAAAAAGAAAAGACTGTTATGGGTATGATAGTGGATTTACATGTTTGTGCCTCTGCAAAATGTGGAAAAGCAGAGAGGTAGATAAATGTTGAAATCCGAAAGTGGGAAAGAATACGGAGGTAGTAACTCTTTTTTACTTTCTATAAACTGCTATAACTTATTGACAGCTGTTAATCATATGTTTTCTTTCAAGGTTAATTTGTATTTTGTGTGAAATTTTTTTCTATTATTTTGAAAGTGAAAAACGATGGCAGACAATGAAAGGCCATTAGGACTTCTCCAAATTTGGGAAACTCCTTCAACGCTGCGAATGCTTGTACGTGAAAAAATTTAAAGACATTTTATTAAGGATGAAGCTGCCTCCTAGCAGTATTACAATGGCTAAATTCATCCTTTTAAAGCTGTCCTTGTCAGGACGACCAATTACTTACTTAAAGAGATATCATTCAAACATTGAAGAAATTCAAAATTTTTAACTAGCCAAATTGTACCGAGTGAAATTACTTTTAATTAGAAGTGAAAAGAAAAACCAAATCTATCGGTGAATTTGGTGTTCTAAGAACAAAAGTACAAAAGTGATACTATGGATATCATATAATTTTTTAACTAATATTTCAATCAATATGACCATTTCCACGTAGGTATCTGAGTCTCTTCCAAACTTGGTGAAGCATAAATATAAGATGCTTAAGCCATAAATATTGAATAATCATCACTACAAAGAAATCTAAAGATACATTATTCACTACCAAAAGTAAAAATTAAATAAGTACTACCGTGGTCAAGAGAACTTACAAAGATTTCATTGGGTATCTCAATTTCCTTGTTATTGATAACTTCTTCAAAAATACAAAAATAAATAAAATTACGATAATCTGAAAGACAAAATTTATTATATGAAACAATGGAATAAAAATTGAACTTCCTCCGTTCTCTTTCATTTCAATACAATGGTTTGTTTGTTTTTTTTTTATTTCATGCACCCATCAAAATAGTTATAGGAAATATGGACATTTCAAAAAATTACAAAATGCAGAAGAAGATACTATAATAAAGTTGAACATGTTCGTCTGCACTATAATTTAACTTCTACATCTCTCGAATTTCCTATAATGCGGAAATGGAGTTCTTCTGCATTTTATTTCTTTTCTCTCTATCTAACAAGTATGAATTTTCTATTTGGCATCCCTTTATTTTTCCAGAAACCAAATGTAGGAACATGTAAATCTTCAATCTCAAAATTTCTATTCAAAAAATCAAAACTGCTCCACATTCAACTTCGTAGCACACGCATACTTAAAAGTTATTGATTTGATTTGGCGTATGATGTTAAAGGTTAGTATGTATGTATATCTTAGAATGTAAAATATTATAATATGATAGTAAAATTGATACAGATATAGTGGGATGACTATATGAGAGAATGTGTTTGTTGATTAAACACATATTGTTTCAAGTTTAGTTGTCAACAGCTGCTTGTAAACCGGAATGACAGACAAGGCGAATGATCTGTATGATCGAGTGTATTTGATCTATAAATGTCTCCTTACAACGAGTATTAACCGACTGGATCAAGTTTTGTGAAGTTTAGCATTACTTCTTGTCTTAATTGACTTAGTTTTGGGTGTATATAGTAAGGAAAATTATTTCATCAAGATACAATTTTCCATCGACTTCGAATATGTATGGTTTAATATCGGTTACTTCACGTTTTACTGGTCGTGATGTACTTAAGGGGGGCATAAGAAGTACTTTGATCTACAATACTAAAGTAAGTTTGGATATACAAATTTTGGTTTACCTAAACTGACAATTATGTAATGAAGAAAAAAAGAAAAAAAAACAACAAGTTGAACTCTGTAATAGTTCTTTTTTATTTACTTATTCATGTACATATATATATATATGAAGAAAAGAAATTTAGTTTTCAATTAATTTACGTATAACAATAAGTTTATTTTAACCAGAAAATCCTCATCATGTACCTACGTTTTTCAAAGCCTGCTTAAGGAAACAAACGAAAAAGTCAATAAAACTTCAATCTTTAAATTTTCGAGCACCGAAAATTTGTTAGCTATTATGTTGTTTATAATTTATAAAAGTATTGACTCGCACGGCTAATCGAAACAAGAAAATGTGGTGAGGGTGCAGATCTTATAACCATTTTACATAACATTTAAACTCAATCTTAAACAGCTTATTAACATTAAAAATAAAATGAAGTCTAATTAACTCCTGACACATAATCGATTTGATGGTCTCCTGAAAGCGTCAAGCCAGGGAAGAAACAAGTTTCGAGCATACATACATAGTTCAGGGGCCCAACCATGTAACCCGATTCTATAATAAAAATATTCGAATTCGCAAATTCTGGACTCTATTAACTCTTTTAACGACGCTTTAATATGCGATAATCGAACAGCTATAGTGGTGCCAGCTTGGTTTTTATGTACTTTCGTATAATCGGAACCACCTAACTCGAAAGTTAATGCCAAAACAAAGCAGACATCAAATGTGTTTGCGAGCAGATCGTTCGAAAATCGCAAATTTGTTGAAAAATGCTTGGCATTACTGGCGCTCTATTCTTTTTTCATACATAGTAGCAATTAAAAGTAGAATCGCAAATAGGTTTCGAATAGAATCAAAATTAGAATCGAGTTACATAGTAGGGCCCCAGGACTTATTACTTTATTATGGTTACGAAGATAGTTAAGAGATACTATATCAAATTGTCTATCTCTTCAAACCCATATGTAAGCTTATTTTTATATAACATAATACATAAGTAATCTACATAATTTATTATTTTGTTTTGTACTCGCAGTCGAACTCTTGTCGTATCAAAATCTTTATTCTTACAGTCGTATACTTTACGTACGAAAAGCTAAAAAAACGACGTTGTATATCGTCGCTCGCAGGTAATTGTCAAATTCGATAAAATTTAAATTGAAAAATTCATCTGTGTTGTTTTTTCAAATAAATTGTTTTATTTCTAACAAAAAATTCTTGTCGACTACAGGAAGATACTGAAATTTCCAATGCTTAATCCTTGAAGATTAACAACTATGTATGTACATTCCTTAAAATTTAAAAGGTAAGCAAGAGTCTCCTCAACCTTGCTCAAGCGTAATAGTTAAATTTTTACCAATCTTTTGTAATCTAATTTCTATGAAAACAATCGTTAAGTTATCCAACAATAAAGAGGCGAACATTATTTTTTTTTTAAATATGTGTGTACATAGTACCTACATACATATATAGATTTTTTGTTCTTTCAGTCAAGTCAGACCTTTTCAAATGGGTAACCTAAGGTTATTTAGTCCACCAAAAACTTTTTCATTTTGGTTTAAATATTCCACTACTCCCATGACTCTTGCTACCATCGAATTTTCTTACCCTACACACATTTCCCTGTATACATACATATGTATGTATGTATATGTCCATACCTATGTATCTACATATAAATGCATTAATAATGTTGAGTCCCAAAAATAAACCAAAAACAAACATTGTACATGCATTTGCTTTTTGTCAATTTTTATCGAAAAATGTAATTCTCGTTTTAAAAATTTTACGACTGAAAAACGTAAATGAAGTACACAACTAACTTTAATTTAGTCGAATACGAGAATAACGAAAAAATATTAACAGTCCTATGCGATGTTTTGCGTTATTCAATATTACTAAATCATAAGTCGAATGGTTTACTCCTGGACTACCAACATACGACTGTAGTCGAATACGAGTTTCAGAATATGGTTATAGTATAAGAGTCTCTGAAATATATGGAACGCTCTTATACTGAAAACTATTTGCGAGGCGATTTTGATACGTGAAGCAAATAATTGAAAATAATCGTTTTGACGATGAATGTGCACTTCTACAGGTGATTCCAATTTAGAGAAACACAGACCTCTGGCTTCTACAGCATTGCTTTGAGCATGCGAACAGAAATACGCGGAGGGTGTACAACATTTTGCAAGGTATAAAATACAAGTAAATGGCGTACAACATAAAAAAAAACTTTTTGCAATTTTGTGCAATACTTTTACATAAATGTATATACTTGTACTTTCATTTTTGAATGCTGACATATTGGTGTTTATTTTCTTTGATCGTTGGAGGGATATCGAAGTATATATTTTTTGGCATCTGCGATCATTAGGAATTTGTATGATTGGCAGATTTTTCGGTCATGAGCAAGATTCGTTTTGAATTTTCTCAATGGGGGTCGTTGGAAATTTTCTCAAACAGGGTTTGATGATCTTTGAAATAATAATGTTTCTTGTGACCATAATTAATGTGTTTACATGGACTAAACTATAATAGATCAAAATAGATCTCAAACAGCTGAAATACAGTGTAAGATAAGATAAGATATGACCCAAACCATTTAATAATTGAAAAAAAGTTAATTGCGTATCAGGTCTCATTTTTTGCAGTGTTTGGTTGGAGTCAAGGAGAAAGTTTTGGCAAAGTTTTCACAGATGGATTAGATTAGGATTAATTACACTGTGCTTGAAAATGTATCTTTTTGTGTGGCAGGTGGCGCTCATGTCTACTAAAGATGATTCGAGTATGCTGAACACGTACTTAATTTTTCTAGATTATCTCAGTTAAGAAAGATTTTTGCATTTAAAGTTATTTGTTAAAAATCAGAAATTAACGAGGAACTTCGTCATAAATTTGGTATTTATTGATTTTATATCAACGATATGAAAAAATATACGTAGTTTTAGTTGAAATACGGTTCTTAGAATGTATTACATCTATAAAATTTGCAATTTGTTAGCTTAATACATTTGTTTTTGGCAAGAAACTCAGGTTTTCAGGAAATTTTAAATTGTAGGAAATTAATTCATTTGATTTGGCCTGTAAACGTTTCGCACATTTCGTTTAATTCGAAGCTACTTACAATCATCAATTTTTTACCATATTATTTTTTTCACATTTTCGTATATATATTTTTTGAGTTTGTACAATCTTAGTTGTAAGTCTATGCATTTATGTACAAACAAAAAACGGTATTTTCACTCTCTTTACCTAATCTAATTGGAATACAAAAGTTCACTTTCAGGCATCATGTCATTAAAATGCCTATTTTTTACATTTCTTTAAACTATGATTACAAGAAATACCAACTTGCGTTTCTAATTATCTGCACAAAAGCAACCTTTTTCCTAATTTTGCTAATCAAGTACTGCAAACCGCAATACTAGGTAGCCAGTATCCCCTGGAATAACTATTTAAGGTAAGAAAAAACGTATATTTAACAAAAAAAAATTAGAACAAATTAAACACTACACAGCATACTCGACGTGCTCAGGATCTGTTCAGTGCTCTGCTCGGAGTTAACAAAGAAAAACGCCTTATAATAGCAGGCTTAGCGCTTGATTATTTCTTGGCTTGTTGACGTCCCGTTTTTTTTTTAAATACATATATCCAAAGAAAGAAGTCAAACGGTGTCAAATGACTAGATTGTGGCGACTAATCGCACGCTACGTGAGATAACACGACCATTGAATTTCTCGAGCAAAAGAGCCATTGTTTTCTGGGTGTGTGTGCAAGTGGCACCATACTGTTTGATGCATATATCGTCCAGGTCTATATCCTTTACTTCTTTCTTTACTTCTTTACTTCCGGTGTCATCACGCGATAGCTTTTATATTTGCAGTAACTACTTGGCCGACCTCATTTTTGGTGAAGTACTGCCCCAAGGTGTGGCTCACAATTAACATCGTGCATTATGGCTGAAAAGATATTTATCACTAGCTGTTGCATGTAAATCTTAAGAAGAGATTCGTGATTAGAATAATTTATGCAAATTCAACCCCAAAATGGGGCCACTGCATCTATCTCCATTGTTATTTTAATTGTTAATTCAAGCATTCGGTTTTCAGTTTTTCATTAAGAATTAAAAAGGGCATTGAATTTTTAAACTTTTATTACATTAAATTTCGAAAAAAATAGTTTTTGAAAACTTCGAAATTGAAAATAAATTTTTGGAAAACTGTTCCCCTTCCCAGGTCCAACTTAATTTAAAATTTAAAATGAGAATTAAAGAATATATTCCTAGCCTTACCAAAAGATATAACCGTTGAGTAATTTTTAAATAATTTGTTTTTCTGTTTGAAATCAATTTATTTTAAAATTCCCCTCTTCCCTTAACGGAGGGAGATAGACCCCCATACAATTTTTGTCTTGTCTTAATCCAACCTACATGTTTTAGCTTATTTCGAATAGTTTCCCAGAAGTTTTTTGTTGTTTGGCTCGTCGGTTCACTGTTGAGTGTTCACAACTAGTTTTCAAATTTAGCCTGCTCCGCTTTATAATTTTAATATGTGGATTGAAGATATCAATTATAAACCTAATAATTGACAAAGAAGTACACAGTCAATGTTTAAAAATTTAGTTCCATTTTTAAAATTTTGCATTAAGCAAATATTTAAGTACTCGTACTAAAGCAATATTTTATGTGTACTGAATAAAATGTACGCGTTTAAGTTTTATATTTAATTTTGGCTTACTAAACCTTATTTGGCTTGTAACTAATGAATTTATAAATTTTTCTGAAAAAAAATCTAAGGTCAATATAGCTGGTCAGAGACATCGGACTTTTATGAGCGTTACTAATAAGCTATTGACATCATTAGGAGATGTATGGAGTGTTGAATATAGGTAAATTAGTATTTAAAATCTTTAATTATAATATATTATTTACAATTCACTACTCACTAGGAAACCAATTACATATGTTGGGAACAAGTCTTGTTTTCATTTAAGCGCTCAAATTTTCCAAAGTGAAGTTGTCAAAGTCCCTCCTTTTGCCGATTCAGTATCAGAAGGGGATGTTAAGTAAGTCCAAATGCTTACATTTATATGTACATAACTTATTAAAATTAAATTTGAATTTAAGGTTTACATGTAAAGTGGGAGATTACGTAAAAACTGACCAGGTGGTAATGGAGATCGAAACTGATAAGACGACAGTTAGTGTTCCTGCACCATACGGTGGCTTAATCGAAGCCATACTAGTTGCTGATGGAGATACTGTAAAAGCAGGCCAAGATCTTTTTAAACTAAAAAAAGCGGAAGGTAGCCAAACAGTCACACCAGCACCAGCACCATCCCCCAAACCTGATGCTCCTTCTCCACCGCCTAAAATATCACAGCCAGTTCCAGAGCCAGTTGTAGCACCAAGTACTATACCAGTATCTCAACCGTCGCCACCACCACCACCTCGCCAAGCACCATCAACTTCACCTCCGCCAGCTGCTTCTCCCGCACATATACCTCAAGCTCAAGGAATAAGTCACGCGACAGTCAAGGTAAACCAATTTTAATTTTTGTTTTAGAAAATGTTATTTTGTAAATTTTTGAGAAAGAACTTTTTCATGACAAAAAATTACTCTTAGAGAATTTGTTAATCCCTCGCAAGAGGCGAGGCATTACCCGTGTAAACTTTTAGGCAGGAATTGAACCCAGATCTTTGGCATGACAGTCCTACGCACTAACCATTATGCCATGGGTACAACAGGGTGTGACTGATGTTTATAAATTCACTAGAATCGAATATGACAAACCAACTTCAACAGGTGCAACGCTTTTTACCTTTGACTTATGTACATAATACCCCAAATCAGAAGATATTGGCTTTTATAAAGCTAAAGCGTTGTCTTAATTGCCAACTTCTCAGTCACACGAGAAAAGTCTGTAGTACAAAGTTCTACAAACTTACAATACTGTCCTAACCTCCTAACCACGACACCTCCATAAATATGCAAAACATGCACAAACCACTAAAGTAAGAAAAGAAACTCAAATCCTTCAATGGAATATTAAAGGTTTTATTAATATCAACATTGAAAAAATATACCCAAAATATATGAAGGATATATTTTAACGCAAAACAAGATGTTGCTTTAAAATTTACAAGTTATACCTTCCTTTCCATTGTTCCCTAATCATTTTTTAACCTGATCCTTCCGTTAGAACTCCAAAATGCTCAACCAACTAGTAACCCACTCAAAGCAATTTTTAAAAGCAAACAAACCAGTTGGTGTACTACCAGTAGATTAGAAAAGCGTAAAATTGGATCGAACAGAACAATAAACGTCAGACAACATAAAACAGTCAAACATCTGAAATTGTAAACAAAAAATTGTTTTGCTTTGACCCACGTTTTCTGAAAATGTATAACCAATTTGTAATGAATAAACTAATTTATTTAGCTTCCGATGTAGAAATCAATTAAAATTATTCAAAATATAAGCTGGGGTGAAATATGCGAGTAGGATAGGTGGTGGGATCTCAACTGCATTCGCTCGCTTCCTGATTGGCCGAAAGCATTTGAGAATTGGAAAAAAGAAGAGGTTATAACAGGTATTTCACCTGGAAGGGAATTTTGAGTCGAACAGAGTTATTGTATTATTGTCCCGTTGGTTAAAAAAAATTAGTATTGAAATTTGGTTTAATCGTTGGACTTTTGTTAACGTTTCTATTTCCAATAAAGTGGAACTCGCGACCTCTCCTAACAGCATTTGTTCTTTCTGGATAAAGTGCTAAGGACCAATTTTTAATTTCATTAAAGTCTGTGTTCAATAATTTCCTTAAAAATATTGGGTTTTTATCCAGCTTGTAGTTTCCCAAGCTAATTTCCAGAAAAATATTTCTTTTAAATCAAAACATGGTTTTATTTTCCAAACTTATTATTGACTTTTTCGCTCCAAAAGGTGCGTGATTTCCAATTTTTTCTTTAAGAAAAAAATCACATTCTTCGCTGAACTTACCCCATTGCTGTGCTACATGTTGTGGAAATTTTAAAATTTAGCGTGTAATGTCAAAACGGTAACTGTCAAGTTATACAAGTTTTAACACATTAATAAAGAATTATCTAAAAAAAAATTAAGAAATGTGTATTTAGTATAAAAACATGAACGGAAACCTGAAAAACAAAAACATTTTCGTACAAGTGAAATTTATTATATTTTTTTTTTAAATTTATTTGAATTGTGCAAACCTATTGTTGTTTTAAATAATTTAAATTAAATGTTTAGAGGAAATTTTTCCGAAAATAAACTTAAACTATTAACTTGCAAAATTGAAAAAAAAAATTCGAAAAAATTGACTTATCAACTGAAATAATTTCCTCTTATAAAGGCGCTAATAAACAGTTGCGATTTATAATCACAAAATCGCAGTTTCTACAAAAACAAAACATTTGCTAGTTTTTAATAAATTTAATCATTTTTTAGTTTATAGTGTATATTGTGTTGCTTGATTAATGATTAGTTAAAATATAATCAAACTAGCCTGTCAAAATAAATGCTTTTATAAGCCTTTTCCGGCTATTTTTTACATATTAAATATAGACATTTGTTTTTGATAAATAATTATTTCTTTGATTTATAAACACTGTTTTATTAATAAATTAAGTTTCACTCAGTTTTTTTGATTAATTTGATTTTTAACGATACGTCCCACTACGTATGCCATCATCCCAATGTAGTCATTCGTTCGTTCGGTAACTGATGGAATTTACTCACTCGATGACTGATGCTGTAATTCGGCCCCATTTTTTATCTTTGTATTTCGAGCTTAATTCTTTACTTATATACATAGTTTTTCGGTAGATTGTTGAGTACGGTGATTATTGAGCTTTCTGGTAGGAAATCAAGTTTATCTGCTAATGAGAGGGTGTTACTTAGTTCTTGTTTAGTGTTGAGGAGAATTCAGGGTTTTTTCCGATTGATGTTTTGTTTTGCAGCTTGTGTTATTGGAGAGTGCAGTGAAAAAGTCCTTTCGTTGCTCAATGGAAGGTAGACCGGATTCAATCAACATGTACATGATTGGTGTAGTTCTGAAAGCTCTGAGGGCGAATCCTAATTAAGTCGGTAATACTGCGAGGTATTTTAACGCATTCGTTTTATACAAGTCAAAGCCGCATATGAAATGTTGTGGATTTTACATTTACGGTTCGTCTTTCTTGTTTGTGTTAAGTAAAATGTAAGTAAATAAAATCACTCTTATTCCGGTAGGCGTTTTATAAAAACAACAATTGCCGTTTTTAAAGTTTATAGTGTGGCAAGTTATTCTTTATGGTACTCCTGTGAAGATGAAGAAGATATAAAAATATAAAATGTACACAGTTTTCCGCAGCAAAATTTCTTGGCAACGATTCTGAAACTTGCTGCAACAAAGAGAACTTAGAAACGATTAAAATGAAGGTTTGGCCCACTCAACTTTTAGAAAAATTCTTGCCGAGGTGTTGAGTATTCTCGAGGTACAACTTTTCCCACGATAGATAAGAATGCTTGCATTTTAAATTTCGAATCATTCCAGACCCTACAAATGAATAATAAATAATAATATAAATTATAATAAAATAATATTAACATAACATAAATATTATATATAAATAATAATTAATGTTTGAAAACATTTATATTTTGCCATTCCTTGGCATTTGTCAATGGTGGTCCTCAATAAAAATTTAGCTAATTTTCTACCCCACACAGAATTTTCTGAAATCTTAGACTTTTAAGCAACTGTGGGGCTACGGGAAAAACAAAGATGTTCAGCCTCGGGAGCTCACAGTCATCCGCTCCTATGAACATTGCTCAACAACCAGCAAAGGCTACGACTGTTTAACTCTAACGTCGAATCAGTTCTGCTATTTTCCAAAAACTATGGTTTTTGGAATGTTTTCCTTTTTCTTCTCAGCGGTTTAATTCAATAATATATTTTTCGGAACCTGTTCTTCGGCATATATGTTTACTATAATAGATTATATGCATTGCATTTATTTATTTATTATTTACAAGCTTAAAAAGTAAACAATAAGAATAAATTGGCCTTAAACATATCCCTAGAATTACTTAATTCAAAAGATTAACAGACTTCATTGAATTGCCTTATAAATCTACAAATCAGTTTATTATAACCGTAGCTTGTTCTGTGAAAAGATTCAGACTAAAATTTTCTATCACGCAAAGCTCTTGACGGAACATAAATTGGTATATTTAAAAGCAAAGATGGACAGCGTACGTGATAACATAAAATATCCATCAAAAGCATTACACCATGAATAATTCTTTTGGATTCTAGAAACTTAATACCTACATAGAAACAGACATCTTGCTTTATAATCTGGGATAGAAATCCACTTCATCTTATAAAAAATGAATCAAGTAAACCGTCTTTGAACCTTTTCAAAACGATCAGATCACGTTTTAAAACCCGGATTCCAAATGACATCTGCATATTCCAATATAGGTCTCACAAGAGATACAGTCCGTAACAATTGAACAGCCTCACGAAAAGTTTTTTCTTAAACTTCCATTTTTTTGTATCTATTTGATTTGTATCTAGTTAATTTTGTATAGAGTTGCAAGTTAGAATTGAGGTTTTTCAGACTGAAAAAAAATTTAAATAATTTTGAGAAGTTAATGGAGTTTTCTGAAATTATTTCGTATTTGATATAGTAAAATGAAGTATTTTTTGTAACATTAGAATAGAAGCACTTTCGTTATTGCAGTTTAAATGTAACGCATTTATCTTTTTTGTTAAGAAATGTTTTTTTATTTATATTCTATAGCTTACATATTTATCTTAATTATTATCTATTCAATTTTAAACAATTTATTTTACATCATTCGGAGACAGCAGAAGTTTGCAATCGTGGAGGCAATTAATTTTTAGAAGAGTTTCAAATCATCAGCATAAAGAAGACATTGACAATATGTAATCACTGTAGTGATATCATTTATAAAAATATTTAAGAGGAGCGGAACCGAATGGCTTCCCTGAAGAACTCCTGAGCTACATTGTATAGATCTCGAAAAAGTGTTATTTATTATGACTTATTGAGATCTTCCCATTAACTAAGATGAGAGCCAATGAAGTCATAAAGTTTTAATTTGTGTATTAAAGTGGAATGATCCACCGAATCAAAAGCTTTACTAAAATCGGTAAATATCGCATCTACTTGTTTCTTATCTTCAAGCAAATTTAACACATAATTTAGAAAGAGCTAATTTACTTGTTTTAGAACGATCGGAAACATAGCCATGTTGTCGTTCAGAAATGAGAAATGTACTCTCGGGTTATGAAATACACTCATCGCCACTTTTATAGGACACCCTAAACCAAGCATATCAAACTCAATGGCTATCACGGGCCAAAACAGCAGGATTTAAATTTGTATGGGCTACAAAAAACAAGGAAGCCAAAGATAAATTTATTAACTTAGATGACTGTTTCCATTTTTTTTTTCTACAAATAAACAAATTCCCCACCCACAGAAATTTTCCCAAAAATCGCCACTAAGCTTTCATATGAAATATTTAATGCGCAAAATTGGAAAATACCTGCAAGTTGTAAATTTATGATTGCGTAGCAAATATATTTGTTGTGGGTCGCATGCGGGCCACTACACACTATATGCACAACTGCTCATAACTCAAAAGCTGAATGATAAAACAATCGCATTTTGACCATTATTTTTACAATCATCTTTTTCTTTCTCTGGGACAAATTGCAAGTTCTAGAAAAGAACTGTTACATGTTTTTCTTCACTTTATGCTAACATTTCATGATATTGAAGAAATATTTTTGCGCCACTTTTATAGGACATGTTTTTAGTTTGACAGTTTTCTTTGATACGCGGATTAATATTTTTAGTTGAATGAACTTTATTGTGAATTTCGACTATTTAGAAAGAAAGAGTAAAATAGGACGAGGAAAACCATTAACCTAGGCGGAAAAAGGAAAAATCAAAATCGAGAGAAGTCGACATATATTACAGCATTTTAAAGTGCAGTTTTTGTCGTGAACAAGTGACTTGGATTTCGGAGTAGCATCGAGTAGTCTTCTCCGACGAAAGAACTATTAATCTGGGAGGGCCGGATGGCTATAGTTATTATTTTCATGACTTCTGCAGCATAGCTGGAGGTGTAATAGTGTGGGGAGCAACTTCTTATTATAGTACCTGTAAACTACATTTTATGTCAACAACAATGAATTCATTGTCTTACAAAGGTGTATTGAAAGAGGTATTAACCGGATATGTGAAGATTTGTAGCATTTGTAGATTTAAACAAAACCAATCTTAAAATTGTAAAAAGTATTTTTTAAGTGTCCTATTCAATTGACGCAAAATTAGGACCCCACATTTTGCAGGTTTTTGTTTCGTTATTTATGGAAAAAACTTAAGCTTTATCATTAAATCTTCCTTTAAGTCATATGGCAACAATTAAATTAAAAAAAAAAAAAACAATTAAGTCTCTAGCACGCTTCATTAGGATGTAATGGACAATAGAAGAAAGACCTTAAAGGGTGTCCTATTCAAGTGGCGAGGAGTGTACAATTTATTTGGAAATGCCACGATAATTCTCAATTTTATTTTTAGATCCAGATTTATGACTTGGCACGAGATAAGATGTTTTCCATTCAGATAGGAATATACCATCAGCTAGATATTGATTAAATATGCAATACAAGGGATAGCATGGAGACCTAGCACAATTTTTTAAGAAAAACGCTGGTACACCATCTGCTTTATGTATAGTTTTGGGCTTTATAGACTGGAGTCCTGGAAATATTTTCTCTAAACTGAGTTGTTATCTTCCTATATGAACGCTAGAACTTGAATTATCGAAAAGTGTACTGTAGCTGTTATTTCTAGCAGGTGAATAAACGGATTGAAAAAAGTTAGAAAATAGGCAAGGTATTGATGATGTGTCTGATGCTTCAGTGTCTCCAAATGTTATTTGCTTTGGATAGCCTTAAGTATTTCTCTTCACATTAATAAATGTCCAAAACGAAGAAGTGTTTGACTTAATTTTAGTCTCGATATTCATTATGTAACACCTGTGAAGGAATTTATTAAGGGTAAAAAAGAAAGACGGCATTCTGTAAAAATATATGTACTTACGTTCTAACGTTTAAGTACTTGAAAATGTTTGGTTTTCATTTCGATCGTAAATATCAAAAGAGGTGTTGTTTTTAGTAAGAAAATTTTTTAGTTTTGATGTATTTTCTTCATAACAATAAATAAATAAATCTTTATTCTCTTAGTTAATAAACAAAATTTTTAAAATTCACTTATTAATAAATAAATTTGGTAGCTATCAAAACTGCTTTTTTTTTCAAAAGCATTCTCAACTTCAAACATGCTAAGAGCATCTACATGAAAATCTTTTTTACTAATAAATGCATTTCGATTCCTTAAGCTTGACAACAAAGGGTCTGACCAAATCATCATTCGGTTAAATATATCTTCTAAATTTTCTCTCTCTAAGAAGTTTTGACCCGAAGCTCTCAGGCTCATTTGGGCAGCATAAACAAGTTCATTTGTTGGAATTATATTTCTCAACTCCGCAGTTCGTTTGCGTTTTGTCGATTCACTGCATGCATCAAAACCAAGAATAGGGCGTCTAGCAGTAAAAGAAAACATTTTAAAAGAAATCAATCCATTCAGCCTAATGTTCATTCAGACTCGGTGGTAAAAAAAAGTTTTTTTGTACGATTTGATCTTTCCCATTTAGTTTTAAGTTGGTGTCTTCTTTTCGCTGGCAAGAAATACTTCCACTAATTTTCTTCTTGGACATTCATATTTTGGTTGCACAATACCTTACAAAATGGTCAGTTTGTTTACTTAGCCAGAAAAATAAATATTTTATTTCAAATGAAAAAAAAAACGTTCTTTTTGAAACTTTATAAATACATACGAATATGTACTTCATTTAAATTGTGTAAGTTTGGAGTATTTTTTAGCATACTATTTTTTACTTTGTTTTTTTGGTTGGTGAGCTATTGGATATTTTTATTTAAATATTTTTATAATTGGTATTTAAAAAAAAAAATATAAATATAAAAAAACAAGACGCAACTCATCGATCCTATCATTGGAAGGAAATTTTTCAAAAAAGACAATATTTAGGCATTTACCAGGGTGTTAAATAGGATAAAAATTAATGTTAAACAAGCTGCTTGACACAAGTTTTTGTTAAAAACTAAAAATTAATAGGAATTCACACAAATATTGACTCTTAAGCAAATGCCATAAGAAATAATTAAAGCATTTATGTAAAAAATCTTCAATACTATTTTTTTCAAAAATTAAAAAAAAATATTTCCGGCAAAAGTTTAGCACTTCTGACTTCACTTTTACATTAAGGAAATATGTATTAATGATGAACAGTTAACAGACCTGCTAAACTTTTGCCGGAACAAAAGATATTTCACAGAAATTAAAGCAAAATCTTAAAAAAAAACTTTCCTTTCAAACAGGTTAATTTAATAAAATAACATTTATTTTCATTTTTTTAAGTTAATAATTAAATTCTAGAAGTTTTTACCTTCACCAGACATATTTTGTATTTTAAATATCACAAAAATTAAGAAAGATATAAACTAAATAGGAACAACCACTTTAGATTACTTTTACAAACTATGCAAATATTGCACTGATCTTATCACTTTGATCGCTTGGCTTACTTTGATCAAAACCTAAATTCAACTAAAAATTCATTTTCCATATCAGAAATAGCTTATACTTTGTAAAAAGTAACTGTTTTTTTTGTTTACTAAAAATTTAAAAATGACCTTTAGCGCACTGATCTCTATGGAGCTGTGTGTGCGACGTCGACCAACGCCACCGCGACTGCAGCCAAGCCGCTTGGACCTGCGTCGCGACGTGCGTCGTATTAGGTATCTATGTTTTGTCACAATAAGATACATCGATCATTTTTGTTCCGAAAGAAAGCAAGTTCTTAACATTTTTTATTAAATATCATCGCCAGCAAAAATATTTCCGGGTTTTAAACAGGAAATAATGGGAGCAGTTTTTTATATTTCCTAATTATAATATTTAAATATACATATGTATTTCTATTTATAATAAAAATAAAAGAAAGTCTGTTTTTTTGTGTTCGTTCACTAACCAGCCAAACCGGTTGGCCGATTTTCCTAATTTTTTTTTTTAATTAAAGAGGAATAAGAGTAGAAGGTTTAGGGCCCAAAAAAAATTATAAAAAAATATGTAAAATATGTTAAACAAAGAAATTAAATTTTGGTTGCTTATTTTAACAATATTTAGCAATTTGCGCACACCCAAATCAGTAGAGATCGTAGTGTCCTGGTTAGATCTCCGCTCTAGACGTGAGGGGTCTTAAGTTCGATTCCTGTCGCTGGCAACTTTTTTTTTTATAAAAATGCATGGCCTGAACCAAAGTTTTGGTAAGGAAACGACAAACAATGAATTATATTTGTTTATACTTTTTTATATTTTTTATCCAATTATAGCAACAAAATAGTTATTTCAATCACTGTTTTTATTTAGTTGGAGTTGATATCTCTACCCGTTCTTGAGATATCGCCGAAGAAAAATATTTCTCGAACGTACGAACGTAGGAAAACGTACGTACACTCACACACATAGATATCTCTCGAAAAATGACAGATATATAGGTATTGTAAGACCTTAAAACGTCCAGATATGTCAAACATTTCAGTTTGATCGTATGGGAATTTAAAAAACTATTTTTGTTACGCCCTGCAAAGCGGGCGGGGGTTTCGCTAGTTTAGAATAAAAATAACTTGAGTGTAATTTTTTTTATCTGCGATCGGTTCGTGAATGGATCTTTTTTGGATCTTCTGTGATAAATTCGTGAACGAATTAAATTTTTCAGTTCTCAACATAATTTAATTCGTTCGTGAACACAAATTTTATTTTTAAGGATCCGAAAAATAAAATTCGTAATCGAATTAAAAATTCAATTCCCGGTTTGGTTTTTCGATCGCGAACGAATTAAATTTTATCGTTCTCTGAACCCTGGTAAAAAGGAAATTTCAAAGGGAAAAACACCAATTTAGACACTTTTTCCAAAATTTATTTAAAAAAAACCATCACCGCAATTAGAATTTTTGAAATGGAGAACAATAGAAAAAATACTGAAGAAAAATCAAAAAAAAAAAATAAGAAAAATTTGCCCATAAAAAAAATTAAATAAATTAAGGTCAATCCGTCACTCCCTTAATTAACTTAATCTGCTTTGAAAACACCAAAAAAATTAAATAAAAACCTTAGTTATACCAGAAATAAATGGTGCATTTTAAACGACTATGAAAATAATGACAAAATTGTAGTTTGTTTCACTCTCAGAATTACTATATTATATATTTAAAAATTATAATAATGAAGTGTAGTAGCCCTGTTTATTAAGAATGCATTAATTTTTATTTCAATCAATTAGTATTCGAAATGTAAAAGTTATCGCTTTATTTGTAACATTCCAACCGTTTTTTTGGCTGGCCACCCAGCCTTAAGCGACGAGTTACAGGATATTTTTTCCGGGCAATTAGATTTTAATAAATCGGATCGAGAGGAAGGAAATTAACGATCCCTCAATCCTAGTTAGTTTTTTTGGTTGAGTAGAAGAAAGAGATTTTCCTTTGAAGAATTTTGTTCTCACCGAATGAATGATCGCAGGTGTAGTCTCTTTAAGACTATATTTCGTACTACAAATATAACATGTCATTAATTGATTGAATCTAGGTTTATATAAATATACAAATAAAGCAACACATTTCCTATAAAAATGATCTTCTGAAAAAAAGTTTTCTAGTATCCTGTCTGTCTAAAAAGCATAGTTAATATACCAAACTATCTTTTAGAATAATTTCTCTCTTATTTTTAGCTCAGAAAAGAAACTGAAAATCATCTTCAAATCATTTTTTTAAATCGAATTTTTGAAGTTTATTATATGTATATTTAAAACAAAACTTATTACTTTCCAATACAATACAATAAGTTATTAATAACGTATTCAATTGTTTACTTCTGTAAAATTCTCATTATTTTTTTAACAAATCGTCAATAAAACTGCAATATTAGACTTTAAACATTGAAGTGATCCGTTACTGTTAAAATACATAAAGTATTTTTAAATACCTGAAACTTTGTATTTATGTGATTCATTGAAGAACGCATTTTTGTTGTTATTTGTGAGAAAATGTGAATCATGTTTCCATTAATTTTTAAAATAGTTAAGAGTGTCCAGGCACTAACGCTGTTCCGATTGTATTTCATTTAACTTTATTTTTAACTTCCCATAGGGAGTTATTGTAATGGGTCCGAATTGTCAAATTGAAATTTTTGACAAATCTGGACGTTTCAAGGTTCCTAGAATCTAGATCCGTCATTTGTAGAGAGATGTCTGTGTGTGCGTGTGTACGTACGTTCGTACGTTTGTACGTTCGAGATACCCTTTTTCGTCCACGGTATCTCAAGAACGAGTAAAGATATCGACTCCAATTAAATTTTGTTCGACAGGTTATAACTTCGAAAAATGCAGAAAGGACTTTTATAAAAATTGGTCAAGTGGTTTTTTCACTATAGCAGTTTAAAAAAAAAGTGAAAATTTTGGTTGGAAGCAAATATCTCAGGAATGGTTAGTGCCATTGACTTCAAATAAATTTTATTGTATATATTGTAAGGTGATACAGAGTTGATATACATTTTGAAAATTTTCAACTTACCGTTATTTTTTTAAAATTGAAAAACTAAAAAAAAAATTTTTGGCGCTAAAATATACAATGAAGAAAAAATGATGTTATCTTCAAAACTATTTTCTGTTATGGGAAACGATGTTTTTTACATCTGGTGAAAGTTTGAAAAAATTTATATTGACAGTTTTTTTTACAAAAAATAAAAAATACAAAAATTCTTCCAAAAGTTGGTAAAAAGTGTTTTTTGACTTGGATATTTTGAGAATGAGCACCGATATTGACTTCAAATTTATGTATTTATGTTTATACAAAATACAATTATTAATATATGCTACAATTTTGCAAATATCGAATTGACAGTCTTTTTACAAAAAATAAAAAACTTAATCAAAAATTTACCAAAAAATGTCAAAAGTAGTTTCTTGACTTGAATATGTCCAAAATGGTCAATCATTTTAACTTCGAATCTATTTCATTTTTTGTGTAATAGAATTTTGAACATATGGTACTTTTTTGACACATGTCGAATTGGCAGTTTTTTTACGAAAAATAAAAAAAACAAACCGAAAAGTGTCAAAAATTGTTTTTCTGCTTAAATATCATCATAAGCTATTGACTTCAAATGTATTTTATTTTTAACATAATACATTTGTCAATACCTAAAAAATGATAAAATATTGAATATCAAATTGACATTTTTGTACAATAAATACAAAATGGGAAGTTATCAGTGTGGGTCGCACCCAGCCTCTTTTTTATATTTATTTTCATGTTAACTATATACGTCTTCTTATTTCCATGAATTTAGGGTTTTAAACAATCACAGTGTAATAAATTGTTTTGATTGTAATACATAAAATCATACTTACAAGCCATATCTTTTCAGATTCCACCATTGGATTGTACAAGAGAAATAACGGGAACCCGGACCGAACAAAGAGTTAAAATGAATCGCATGCGACTAAAAATCGCGGAAAGGTTAAAGGACGCTCAAAACACTTATGCAATGTTAACAACTTTCAATGAAATCGATATGAGGTTTTATACGATTTTTTCATTATCTACATTATTAAATGGAAATGTTTTAGCTCTGCTATGGAATTCCGTAAAGCCAATCTAGAGACATTCCAGAAAAAATACGGTATCAAAATTGGTTTTATGTCAATATTTGCAAAGGCATCAGCTTACGCCTTGCAAGATCAACCTGTTATCAATGCTGTAATAGAAGGAAATGTAAGTATTTTATTTTTATTTATATTTTATTATGGGCATCACTATAAATCTAACCTTCAAGCCAACTACTCGTGCATCATTATGTTCATTGATTTATAACTCGCTTTTATTCTGTGGACAGTGGAAATAAACATTTGCTTCACACTTTTCATTTTTTTTTTCTCTTTTTAATTAAACTGTGTAAACAACAAATTTCATTAGTGCAAGTGCATAGAAATCTTTAATCACAATTTAGTGGCTTTTTTCACTAGAGAAAAAAAAATGCAAAAATTGTGGCTGGTCGCAAACATCCCAGGAAGAAAAAACTACTATTGAAATTCAACATACCGTAATTTTGTTTATTTTCTTTTAAATAAAAAAAATGAAAAATAAATTTGTGTGGATCAAATGTACCACGAATGAAAAGTGATATCAACTTATTATTATATTTAATATGCGAAATGACGTTTACGACACCTATACAAATTTTCGTAACAAAATCAATTGGCAGTTTTCTTACAAAAAATTAAAAACTAAGCGATAAATCTACTAAAAAGTGTGAAAGATTGACGCCGAGAGCAGGCAATAATTTTGACGTCAAATTTATTTTATGATAAAAAAAAAAAAACTATCGATTCAAAGATAGGAAAACTAATTTATACGGAACAGTACGAAGAAACCGGGTCGATCTTAAAATGGCTTGATTTCTTCCCCCTTTATGGAAAAGCACGTGAAATAAAATTGACGTGATATTTCGTGTTGCCGTGAAAAATGCAAGATGAGATACTATTAAAGTCGAAGAACAGTTTTTGAAACTTTTTAGTAGGTTTTTTTAATTAAATTTTATTCAAGAAAACCGACCAAAAAAATTGACACTTAGATAAAAAAAAATTCACAAAAAAAATGCATTTCAACGCAATTCAACGTGTGCGTTAAATAAATGTCTGATTAGCTGTTTGGAAGAATACCGAAGCAAAAATCCTCGGAATAGTACAAAATCAGAGAATTTTCCTCTCCTTCGGATATGCAGTCGGACTTTGTGATGAATATATTGTTGATTGTACTTGAGCTTTCCCACGTTTCAAAAAGAAAATAATTTTGTCATTCGGAGTTTGTGCAGTCAATAATATCCACAAATCAACATCTACCCCAACAACGACAGTTGTATTTGAATTGTCGATTGTTCTATTGCTGTTTCAATTATAAGGAAATCAGCGTCATTATCAACTTGTTTTATTGGAATAACAGCAGATGTTAATTTTTCACATAAAATTGAAATGAAGCGATACTTATTGAGTATTTGAAAGAAATTGTTGTTGGTTTGTTGGATCTTTCATAGATCGATCAAAAACGATATCAACAGATGAAGATATTTTTCAAAATTAATATGGAATGTATCTCGATCCCATATAACACGGTGTAATAGATACCCTCCGTCGATGATGTAGACAGCGTTTGTGTTATCAATTTCGAAGTTTAAACATTCAAAGCCAATTATAAAGGGCTGACTTCATAATTGTACGCATATCCACCGCATCAAAAAGTGCTAATGGGTAAGGAGCTAATTCATATTCGAAGAATTTTTCAAGTTCATCTTCAAATGTCTTAGTAATGCTCATCCGTTGAAATAATAATACAGGGTCTATGGGCACCTTTTCATCATGTAATTTTATGACACTTGTTCTTTTCCAATAAGCACGCCTGCAAAATAATTTTTAAAACTAACAGTATTCACTAAGCTACTTCGTTTAATTCTTTCAAAAATAGAAATATTTAAAAAAATGACGCCGAATGTTTGCATATTATGTAAAATATGAATTTTTAATAATTGTTAAAAACTGACCAATGGTGAGTCGTACGAGAAAAGTGTCTGAACCATTTTTGTAGAGAATTGTATGATCTACAACTTTTGTGAACATATTTTCACGATAAAATTTACCGTTTTCGAGAAAAGTGTAAAAAACCATAATTTTTTGACCTTGAATAAATTTTTTTGCAGAGTTCGGATCGTCGGGGACTTTTGACATTTTATTTTTAATGATGTATTTAACGTCTCTGCCAATTTTCAGCTCTATGCGAATTTTGTCTAGGTCAAATGTCTATTTTGACTGGACTGGATTTTGACTATTCCCCGGCCATCGTATAATACCCGCTGTTAACTGTTTGGTTTGCAAAATGATATGCCTTAATTTATTGAGTATGACCGGGCTTAATTGCCCGTTTTTCATATTTCATATCATAGACAGTAGAGGAGCCAATGATCAGATTAATGTAAGGGAGGTACCTTACGTATTGATAAGAATCTCCAGCGAATATGAGCTCTTAATATTGGTGAGTTTGCTCTGAGGGGCCCGTCAGATTAGTTTAAAAAAATCATGTGGATTACTATAGCGCGTCAAATTAAGATAACATATTATGTTAATTACTAAATAAGATGTTCACATTTCACTAATCTGTCAATCGAGTGTAACCCAAGAGTGTGGACGGCAACAAAGTTGAAAAAACTAATATGTGGACTTTATAGCTAGCAGCTGTTGAATTTCATAATAAACAAATAAATTCGTTATTTATGAATTATTTAAAATGTTTTAATTAAATAAGTTTGTTTGGTTTGCAGGAAATAATATACAGAGATTATGTTGATATCTCAGTTGCTGTTGCAACACCAAAAGGATTGGTTGTTCCAGTTATCCGCAATGTTGAAGGAATGAACTACGCTGACATCGAAATCAATATGGCTGCTCTGGGAGATAAAGCTAAAAAAGGTGCTATTTCTCTCGAAGATATGGATGGAGGAACATTCACAATAAGTAATGGAGGAGTATTTGGCTCCTTAATGGGTACACCTATTATAAACCCACCTCAGAGCTCCATTTTAGGGATGCATGGAATATTTGAGCGTCCAATCGCTATCAAAGGACAAGTAAAGGTTTTAAAGTTATTATTTCTTATAATTAATAACTTTTCTTTTAAAGGTCGTAGTTCGCCCCATGATGTACGTTGCTCTTACATACGATCACCGTTTGATTGATGGTCGTGAAGCTGTTATGTTTCTACGTAAAATTAAAGCTGCTGTGGAAGATCCTCGAATTATACTAGCCGGCCTTTAGATAAATAAATCTGTTTGGTAGAACTAAATCAAATGAATTTAAAAAATTGAAAATTATTACTTAATTGCAAAATATTTTTTTTTTTATTTATTTAAATTGGCGGACTTTTTTTTGCATATTTTTACTATTTTTCAGTATAGCCCGGCATGGTCTAGAAAATGAAAAACTTGATATGTATAAACTCAAAAGATATAAAGCTAAAGGTTAAAAATAAAAAAAAATCATTTAAAGCTTAAAAGAATTCGTATTCTTCAAAAAATTAAGAACTTAAAGCTCAGTTAAAGAGACAAATGAAGAGGTGTGTATTTTTTTCCGAAAAAAGCCCTTATGCGCAGTTTTCGTTTTTTTTAGGGTTTGTATTCTTGTGATGAATTCCAAAATATAAGTTAAAAAAAAACTTAGCTTTACTTCCACCTAAAAATAGAAAATTTAGAAGAAAAAACACAAATATTTTTGATCTAAATTAATTCATATTCCAATTTTAGGTTTTTTTTTAAAGGTAAAAACAACAAAAGATTGTTTTTACTTTTGCTTCATAAAAGTAAAGAAAAAAGTATAGATATCTTATCGATTTTTTTCGTAATATATGTATGTTGTCAGTTCTGTTTGAGGTATTTGTTGCTTTTTGATAGGTTCATTACGACAGTAGGGGAACATACATATATGTATGTATTTTTGTTTTTTAAAGAAATAAGTCTGCTATTACACGATGAATCTAGATGCATGCGACATCTTCGAATTCTTCTTTGTTATGCTATCTTGTTTTTCAAGTGCTATTACACGATGAAACTATATTCATGAATCCATTTTGACATTTCTCTTTCATTTATATTCCGCTGTTGACTTGTAGGTTTGCTTATGAGACTTTTCAAATTCAAATGATTTCAGTTTTATTTGAAATCAATAAAAAATATATTTAAATTTAATTTGTTTTTATTTATTGATGAAGAATACAAATTAGTATAAAAAAGATTTATAATGTTAAGAAGCATCAAAGTTTCCTTCTCGAAGAACAAAACTATATGAAAGAGAACAGTAAGAAAGTGGACAAGAGCGAAGAGAAACGTCAAATCGTCGCACGGAAAATTTTACCCGTGCGACACAGGTCGATTTTCTTGGGTCTCATGTTTTCGAATTTCGTCTTTCTTTTGCACTTATGTTGTTCGAAGTGTCGCATGCATCTAGATTCATCGTGTAATAGCAGACTAAGTATTTTCGCTGCAGACTAAAAAGTCGTTTCATCGATTCTTCAGTAAGTATTTGTATGCCATATTAATTGATATTTAACAGGTTTGAAATTAGAACCATCGTAGCAATGGGATTCAAGCAATTCGGGCAGGTAGGTGATGTTACTTTTTTTAGTAGGTGTTGGTGGGTGAGTGTGGTATGGCCAAGGCGTAGTCGGATAAAGGTTCACGAAGATTGACTTTTTCGTGATGTCTGTTGGATATTTAGGCTGAATTTTTAAGGGGTTAATAGAACTGCAATGGTGTTTATAGTGTTCCCAGGTCAGTAAAGTGTAAAGAACTTTTGTGACACTCCAGATTGATGTGTCTCTAAGTCAAAATGAGAGAAAGAGTTGAAAGTATAGGTGGGGGCTTTAAGTATTGCGTTTGCGGCTGCGTCAGATAGTTTATTGCCCTTTACCCAGGGTACAAATCAGTTTGATTTTCTTATGTCGTTTTCAATTGGCAATCCGGAATGAGAAGTAGAAGCAGAATCCCAATTGAACACTTTTTATGAATTCTGAAAAATTTGAAGTTTGGTGTGATTGTTTGGTAGTTTTGCAATCTTGGCTTTTTGGAAAACTCCTACAATAGAAAATTAACTGCATCACTTGCATCGTCATCACTTGATGAAGAAGATGAGGAAGACGACTCCAACAATGTTTCTAACAAATTAGGAACAGTTGCTAAGATATTGTCAATATTATTATCCATTTTTTTATAGTTTAATTTTAATTTCAAGCAGTCACTTCACAGTTCGCAGAATTTGTTAATTCAAAAATATGACATTTGTCAAGTGTGACATTTAAAATCTTTGAATGTGTGCGTGATTCTGTTTTTGCCTCTGACTTCAAATCCAGAAGAGAAATCTCTTCTTTTTCAGAATTAGAACTGTCACTTTTGCCCAATTGAACGGTTTGAGAATGCTTTTTTCTGATTCCAGATTACCAATTGAAAACTACATTAGCTTTTGAGAGAGTATCCTGGATTTTTGCTTCGGTATTTGTGTCGTTTCTGGGATTAACAATGGCCTTTAGTACTGAGACTATCTGAGCATATTGCCCAATTCCCTTTATTTAACGTACATTTCTTTGAGGCTTCAAGGATAGCGAATGCTTCAGTTGTGTAGATGGAGGCAATGTTTGGTAAGATACCTTAAGTGACGATTGAACCATCTTGCTCTACAACTGCAAAGGCAGTGTTCGAATTTCGTTCTGTGTACATAAAGTTAGGCGTTTTACCCTCGTTTCAAGCTCTTCTCACAGGTTTTCTGCAGTTGAGCGATTAAAATCTTACATGTTATTTGTATAAAGCAATTTTCTTGTCGGCTGTGAAATCTGAGTACATTCCTTGGTGCGAAAAAATATTGTCGAGTGATCCTTCTATCGAAGTTTTGAAATTGCTTGATATATGGGACAAGACTTAGTTTAGGGGAAAGACTTCTTGCGGTTTTTGCAAAGCTTTCAGTGACCGCAGCTAGTTTTGAAAGAACTTTATTAACTATGAAAAATATAAGAACAGTGCCCCGAAGCGTTATGGGGAATACTGAATACAAGATTAAGCTCACTTGTTTTCTATTTATATTCATTCGGATATTAATGTGGATCCAGATGAGGTGATTGATCTGCTTTGAAAAAATGTTTGTGTGTAAAAAAATAATTTAAGTGTTTTCATTTAAGTAAAGGGTACTTTTTATACGTGTGGTTTTCAATAACGCAATACTTTTTTCGGAGTTGGTCTTTTTGACAGCTGTCACTTAATTTATGCTAAGTTTGATTTGCCGTTTTATATTGAATAGACTTACTCCTGAATAACGGTTGAAAATCGTACAAATTAATAACCCTAATAAGGGTTCGGTTTAAGCGCTTCACACGAGATTCACAAGAAAATTTTGTTCAGGAATTAAGCTAATTTTTGGTTGCAAACTGTCATATTTGGAGTGATCATAATCCACAAGCCATTGTTGAGACACCGCCGTTACATCCTCAAAACTTCACTGTTTAAAGTTCTTTGTGAGCAAAGAATTTGGTAAATATTTCTTTCTAGTAGAAATAAAGCCCTGTCATAATGTTACAGTCAATGGTGAACGCTATAGAGCCATGATTGTTAACTTTTTTTTGGCTAAATTGGAAGATGTGGAGGATCGCTGGATCCAACAAGACGAAGCTACATGCCTACAGCAATAAAAAAAAATTATTATCTCGAGTTGTGCGGTTTTCCACCGATAGATATTGTGACATACGGCTTCAATTGTCGAAAATTGTTCCTCTCGGCTTGAATTTATTTGAGCCATCTCGTCGCCGGCCGCGCCGTGACCACTTGCCTGAAATCATCTTTTAAACACAATGGAAACATTCAGCATATGAATAAAATTTGTATGTACCTACCCTCATTACCGTTAAATTGATTCGATACAATTCGATTTTTGTCTTAAAACTTGAAAATAAAGTTTTATTCTTTAAAAAACTGCTGTTGTAAATACTTAGATCGTATTGGTGAAAGGGGTTATATAAGGCGCAAAGTTTTTAAAAGTAGTTTTGTTTCAATATTTATTAAGATATTGAAATAAATGTGGAGGGATGAAACCAAAAGTGCAATACCAGAAACTGTTCAAAGAAAGAAATGAATAAAATTAATTTCATACTCCTAACTTATTCACTACAAATAAACTTGTGTAAGGTGGTTGATATTAACAATGTTTTAATTTTTTGATAGTTTTAGTGATATCTTGAAGGAATTTTTTTATTAATTTTTTTTTACTGAGCCCCCCTCAAAATAAATCCTGCGTACGCTACTGTATATACCTACTTCAAATGTGAAGAAAAAATTTCTTACAATCAGGGCCACAATTAACTTTATATAATATATATATACATACCTACATAGATACTTACATACATATGTATGTGCATATGAATATATACATGGAAGTAGGTATCTATTTAAAAAGCGATATTATTATTGGAAAAAGAACAAGTCTCATCGATATGGTGAACTCATGAGTCCATGAGTCATGAATGCTTTGCTTTTATAACTCCACTTATTTGTGCATACATACATATTGTACATGAAACTCCTACATTAATTTTAATTTTTTCTTCTTCTTTTCTTTCGGTATACCTACCTACGTATATATGTAGATGTACTATATGCACTGTTAAAGAAAATAGAAACTCCTCCCTTCTGATAGCATACACTATATACCTTGCAAGGCCACATCCTATATTCTGTAGGTGTGGGGATGAAATAAAGCTGTATATTGTATGTATATAGGTACATATGTATAAAAGGATAAAGAAAAGTATGCTTTCATATAAGGAGCTTATATACATTTACTGACTTTGTATTTTTGATTTAATTTAATTTAATAAATAGTTGCGTTGAAGGCGTTACGATTTAAAATTTGTCCAAAAATAAAATGCTATGGAAAAAAAATTTACAAATGTCCATTTAAGAAAATGTATTACAATACCTAGCTCCATTTGTTACAATTTAAAAGAATAGATAGGTAGGTAAGCATTTCTAGTTTGAACTAAAAGCCAATGCCCAATAGGTACCTATGTAGGTATGTATATACATAATATGTACCTCTACCTAGTATATAATTTTAAAAGAATTTTTAGTAATGCGTTTATTGATAGCAAAGTTATAGGTATACATACCTACTTAGGTATCAAATTTTGTGGTCTCATTCGATTCGGAAACCAATAAAGAGTCAGTATCAGATCAGTAAATATTTCGGGCACTTCCACTTGAACAATAAATTGTTCTCATCTGTAATTAATTACCTATATCTATATCTTAATACCTAGTTAGTGAGCAAAAAGTCATTAATACAATTAATGTATTTCAATATCAGAAAAAACAAATCCATGAATAGGTAGGTATCTATCAGTAGAAAAAGAAAATTCATATCTACATATACCTATTTATACCTATACCTAACCTATAGTGTGTTCAATATAATTAATGTACCTACAATAGGTACAGGGAAAGTACTAAAGAAGGATATTGCCTTTCACCCTTACAACTATGGATTTTAATAAGCTACTTCACTCTGCATATAGGTAGCATTATCAATTGGCAAAAGTTAAAAAAAAGTGTAAAAGTGTTACCAACTGTTTATTATAATTTCAGGAACTCAAAAATATTTATCAATTACTAATAGTTGTTCCCCGTGACTTCGTCCGCCTCAATTTATTATTATATAGCCATTAAGATTAAGTTTAAAAAAAAAAAATATATTTTAAAGTACTTCGTAAAGGATATTTAAGTTTTTTTTTTCTTATGCAGAAGAACATACGGTTTTTCTCTGCAACCCAATTTGGACAATGGGACGGAAGCCCTTTAAGATGAATAATTTTCTTTACTTTTGCAACATGTTCCACTGATTCTTCGCCCCTGTTGGTCGTAGCGTAAAGTTATATAGCTTAAAACCTTGCTCGACAAATGGACTATCCAAAGCAAAAAGAATTTTTCAATTCGATCACGTAGTTTTTGAGATCAGCGCGTTGAAACGAATAACGGAAGACCTCAAAGATGAATAATTTTCGCCGTTTTTGCAATATTTTTCACTGATGTTTCAATCCTATTGGTCGTAGTGTAATTTTATATAGCCTATCTAGAGCCTACCTCGACTAATGGACTATCAAACATAAAAAAGAATGTTTCAATTCGAACCAGTAGTTCCTGAGACTAGCGCGTTCAAACAAACAAACTCTTCAGCTTTATATATTAGTATAGATATAGATATAGATTTCGTTATAAATATAATAGGTACAATTACACCACAAAACCACATAATGTCGAGACCATTCGAAATTAACTTATTCCTTTAAAAAACCCAAAAGCACAAAAAAGAAGCCAGTAATGATCGGAAAATACTAGTGGTATTGTGAAAAAAGCATTGGACCCCTTGAGGCAATTTTTTCGTATATGGAGCGCCCACGCTTTTTTTTAAGTTCTTGTAATTTTATTAAAAAAAAAAAAAAAGAAATGATCAGCCATGGGTGGGATTTGAACCCACGACCCTTGGCGAATCCGTCTACAAAAAAGACTCGTACCCAAGCGTTGGCCCAGTCGGCCACCATAGCTGCACTGGTGTAGTGGATTATTAATATTAATAAGCTGCGTAGGTATTCAAGCTGGAAAGTAGGTACAAACGGAATCTGTAGGACCACGCCATCTTATACAACTGTTTCTAGTGAAATATCTAATATCGCGTTTATACTCCGTTCAACAAAAATGAACAGTACATGCCTTATGGCTATGGGAGAAGCTTTTTCACAGCAGTGGTGTCTGGTGAATGAAATTTTTTAAGAAAAATAATTGTTTGATTTGCAAAGAGAACGATCGCTTTGCAAATGCATATTATTATATTACTAGTGAAGCTTTCAAGATGTTAAGACGTGAGTTTTTACTTGACTATAATGAAGACACGCGTGTAAAAAGAAATTCACCGTATATTCATTTTTTTTGATTTACCCAAAGCAAGTAAGTTTGAAGTTTATACTTATTCCTTACGTTTACCTACATACTTCAATATAGTGCATTTTTAAGATACAAACAATATTATCATACAAATAGTCGACATTTGTTTTCTTGTTGGACTTAATGGCAAGTTCATTTCCAAAATCAAACAATGGTGTAGTGCATGCTTGCTTGCGCTTCTTTGCAGAACGAGAATATCAAAAAGAAGTTGGAAACGACCATGACGTCAGGTTTGCTCAGCCTTCGTTTTCAGAAGTTGGATAAAAGTAAAGGTTACCAATCGTGATGTGATTTGTATTAAAAAATGAAACATAAAAACAGTGGCGTAGCGTGGATTTCGGCCGCCCGGGGCGGATGAAAATTTTGCCGCCCTCACATATGCATTTTAATTTTATGTGTACTACATTGACACCTCGATACTCGATTTTTTCATTTTCACAAAAATACTCACATCGACTCAGTCAAACGATGGTCACATAAAAACTGCGAGTCGAAAATGGCTGAAACTTCGTATGCTATGTCAAAAGATGCACAACTACATTCCCTGACTTTTATTGACGAGTACTGCCGTCTTCACATTGAGGTCGAAAACTTTTCAGACCACCCTCGTATACACGTAGATATAACTGCTACAATGCCGGCCCTAGCCAATCTTGAGCCCCGTGAAAGAGTTGTGTAAAGCGCCCCTTTTTTATATTTGCACACCATGTAAATAGAATTTTACGACCTTGTTCATTTGCACATTTTGCACACATGGTTGGTCCGTTGCATAAATATGTCAGTTTAATATTTCTAAGTAAAAATATTGGGGCACCATTTTTTAACTTGAGGAAAATGTGGGGGAAGGCCACTCGGGTTTAAAGAATTAAGAAACTCCTGTGTGTAATGACCTCATTTTCTTGATCCATTACATTATCTTGCCTTTCAACGCATCCATTGATAAATAATCTTTATTTTTTATTCCATCGATATCAGGGAAAAATTTCGATATTAAATCCTAATAGCTAGTCACTCTTTCTCCTAAATCACCGATCATTTCCAATTTTATTTTCAAAATAAGATAATTTCCAGTCTCCTATTAAAAGTAACTTTCAAGACAAATTTATAGCACATAGACTACTTCTTATCCCAGTGAAATGTATGGTTCCCGTGGAATTTTTCCAATCTCGTCAGAATGACTGAACGGATCTGGATGCAATTTGGAACCAAGATGGATTAATAATATTTTGTTTAGAAAAAACTCTATGACAAATAATTGGCAATAATAGGTACATTAATTTCGACCAAATTCCATTATCATAAAAAAGGTTAAAGTGGGTCAATTTTTGAAACGTTAGACATACCTATACTATTAGCTTTACCTATTAGATATTAGTATATAGATTTCAGTCTACAGTCCCTTAAAACTGTGAAAAAACTAAACTTGTAGATCAACGCGATCAGATGTGGCCATTTATGTTGTAAAAACTCACGATTTTTGTGATATCACAAGGCAATTAAAACCTACAGAATAATTTCCGTTGACCTATAAACATAAAATTTTAACCGATTCAGGGAATGACCTTAAAACCGTAAACATTTTTACGGAACCCTGAGTAGATACGCGAGTGTAAAACCCGCTGTAAGAAGCCGTTTTTTTTTTACTTAAATAAAATTATAGTTTAGACAACATAGGAGCACCATATCAGACAGTCCAACATACAATTGCATAAATAAAATACCTTTATAGGATACGCACACACGAAAAATCATAAAATCACTTCTTTACACAAAAATTATGATTTGAAAGCAATAAGCAAAACATAAATTATGATACGAGACAATGTTATAACAATCCAACAATATACATATCTTTCTTTAAATTTGTCAAAATCATTCGCGCTGATTGTTAGTAATAGAAAATCAAAGCGCAAAATAAAATACGGTAAGTCCGCATGAATATATGTATATAATATGTATTATAGATGTTGTTTTCAACAGTCGTTACAAAATATCATTCATAGAAAGGGGATTCGTCACAGAATAAGTAATGGAAAATTTGAAAAAATCCGTGCGATAAAAATATTATCAAATGATTCAAATATTTTTATTATTTCTTGTCAAATTTTGCCGCCCCTAAAAAGTGCCGCCCGGGGCGGGCCGCCCCCCCCGCACCCACTACGCTACGCCACTGCATAAAAATGAATTAAATATAGAAATTAATGTGTTCTCACTTAAAAGATTGCGTTTTTAGTGTTAATCTACGACTTAAAAATCCCTGCAGTCGTTTTGGAAAGGTTAGCCAAGCTAAGCTTTACCTACCTACTGGAAAAATTTTTAGTTTAAAATTCAATTTCGCTTCAATTTAACATCTTCCATTTCAAAGTTGTTACGCTTTTGTTCTTCAAGAGTTAGTTTTTTAGCTTAAAATGTTCTGTTCCCTATATAAGAAAAAAAAGAAATACTTCGGGGGAAAAACTTCATTTCCGATAGGGATTTTAATAGGAGAAAAAATGTTTCCTTGGAAAATTTTCCATTCAATAAATAGCTATTGCCGATACAAATTATTCGAACTAGAGAAAATTTTCCTTGGAAACAGTATTGCCGATAGGGCTGAATACGTGCTAAGAGAGTGCAAAGTCTTAGTAAAAATTTGTTTAGTGCAAAGTAAAATTTGCAAAGCATAGGTTTTGTGGAACAGAAACACTTATTACTTTGCCAAAAAACAATCAATTTGATAAGTGCAAAGTGAAAAGTTGATAAGTTTTTTCTGAATAAATTGTTAAGTTTTATGGAATAATTTTATGCTTATTTTCGTGCTTTTTAAATATATAAAAATAAAAAAGGAATATATCTATGTACATATCATTTTTTTTACGTTCTAGCTATTATCCGGAATTTTCGATTATCCATAATGGGCTTGGTCCCGACCCGGTTAATCGAATTTCAACATCAAACGAAACTAAGAACAGGTCGAACAGGTCAAAGTGGATAGTAGTGGTATAATATTTACTTGTGTTTTATTCAGTACTGCATAGCTACTTACTTACTCCATACTATATATCATCAGTACAAATTTCCATCTGTTTGATGGCATCTTTTTCGCCAGCAATCAAATTGTTGTTTGCCGAGGAAAATTTTTTTGCGCTAGCAATGCAGTGAATAATATTTTCCAAGTTGTTGTTTTTTTTTTTTAGTTTTTAATCCACTATTACGCAACAAAGGCCACGACCAGGAACTATGTACAGGACGTGGATTTTTGTGGTTAGATATTGTACAACTTCTATTAGGTAAAACTTAAAGTTTCACGTCACCGACATGCTTATTGGGTGAAATCCCTCTATGAAAAATTGGTGAAAACATCAATTAATTCATATAGTGCAGTCATTGAGTTAAAATTTAGTTTTTGTGTGCTACACGTTAGTGCAAGTGTTGTGTAGGTAATAGGTGTATCGTATAAATGATATTCAATGGATAGTGAGAAGTTTGAAGTCAATACTTATCATTGCTCATATTTGAGTCGAAACACAATTTTTGACACTTTTTCGTTCATTTTTTTTATAGTTTTGTATTATATTGTTGCCGGCTCTCGAGAGAGGTAGTTATTCGGGTCAAAAAACATTTTGTACACTTTTTTAATTCAAGTGAGTTTTTTTCCAAAATTTTACCAATTGTCAAAAACGTAATTTCACATAGCAAACAAATATTTTGAAGGTACCTATGTAATATCATTTTTTCTTCATTGTTTATTTGAGTGCCAATTTTTTTTTTAGTTTTTCAATTTAAAAAAAAATAACGGCATGTTGAACTTTTTCCAAATTTATACCAAATGTGTTCCACACCACTTTAGATACAATAAAATTTATTTGAAGTCAATACCTAGCTTCATTCGTTAGATATTTGCGACCAACCAAAATTTTCACTATTTTTTAAACTGCTATAGTGAAAAAATCGCTGGACTAATTTTTATGAAAGTCCTTTCTGAATCTTTTGAAGTTACCTATTACCTGTTGAACAAAATTTAGTTGGAGTCGATATCTTTATTCGTTCCTCCTGAGATACCGTGAACGAAAAAAGGTATCCCGAACGTACGAACGCACACACAGATATGTATCTTTCTAAAAATGACGCATTTAGATTCTATGAACCTTAAAACGTCCAGATTTTTCAAAAATTTCAATTTGTCAAATCGGGCCGATTACAATAACTCCCTATGGGAAGTTAAATATACATACATACATAGGTACATACATACATTGATATGTGAAATAAATGGTTGAAAGTTGTTAGTATAAAAATTGTATTAAACGAGTTTTAAGATTTATTGTACAATAGGTACAGTGCGCACAACTTGAGCGAACGAATTTCATGTAGTGGGGAGAATGAATTCAGGTATGATTTATCGCCACAACACAACTGAACATAGTGTAGTAAATACCAGTGTTATTGTATATACAATTTTTATATACAATGCTAGTACCTCGTTCCTAGTACCTAGCAATTCGATTTACACCATCATTTTTAAATTCTCATTCTCTTTGGTGAGTGAAGCGATGTTGATTGTTGAACATCATTATTATAGATTTATATTTATTTTTTGTCTGTTTTGGTTATTTTATCTTGGTGCGCTTGATGAAAGTGAACACCTAGCTGTGTACGTTTATAAAAGAGAATGATATTATTATTTGTATGGGAATACTTACATATTTTGGTTTTGGCTACGCATGCAGACTTTACCTAGGGTGTACAGTGACCACCTACGCACTTTTGAATAAACGTCACAGCCGGCAGCAGAGCTGAACCAACCATTATGTGCAAATGCACAGGGCGCAAAATTCTGGGAGCGCATTACCAAGAGCAAGAAATTGTACCTATTATTTAGTTTATAATTAATTTACGTTTGGATATAATTAGGTATACAAAATGTTTGTTTATTTCTGAGGATTAGGCCTTTCGGGGATACCTCAATACAAAAAAAAAGAAAATACCTACATACATTGAAAGTTTACCTCCTGTGCTAAGTTTGTTCGTTTTATTCACTTGAATGCTGCACTAGCTAGGTATACGGCAGTCGGCAGTGAATAAAAGTGTTGTTAGTTGGTGTACATATGTAGGTACATATGTAGGTATTTGTTTGCGTAATGTCATTTATTACATTTGCTTGCTCCTAGTAATGAGCCCTAGAATTTTCACCCTGTTCTTTTGCACATCTTTCCACAGATGACACACTTAGCACATAAAATAAAAGAAAATAAATTTTAATTACATATTTTTAAATTAAGCCGAAAAAATAATGAACTAACAATATTATTTTGTATTTAGTAATATAAGCGTGTTAAAAAAATGGGACCGTTTGTTGGCGTTGTCATTCACGTCCTCGTCGTGGTCCTGGATTCAAACTGAGAAAGTGAGAAAACACAATTTTTTTACATTACATTAATACCTACCTACTACATAGCACATAAATGTACAGAGTAGAGACACTTGCACCTTGAGCTACTGAGGTTTTTGTAGGTATGTGAGGTAATAAAAAATGAGACATACATACAAGACAGACAGAGGAGTAGAGGAAGAACAACAGAAAGAAAGAACACATGACAACAGAACAGCAAGCGGTATAGGTTTTGAAATGGTAGCCCATCTTTCTGCTAACTGCACACACTGATGCTTGATTTTGGTGATGGATGGGAACCGAGCTTTTATCAGTGACTAGGCCGTTGCCCAATTTTTTTAATTAGTGAACACCCTACCGAACATCTTAAAAAAAAGAAAAGGGGTTGTTTTTTATCTACCTTATTAAGACCACAATTAATTTAATTAGTTAGGTACCTACATAGGTACAAAGATTTTTATATTAGTATGTATCTATGAAAATATCTATTTAAGAATAAAGTTTTATTATTGCAAAAAGAACAAGTCTTTCTGTTCTTCTACAGCTTCAGCCAGTGCCGTAGCCATGATTTTGTTTCAGTGGGAGCTTGCTTCCAAATCTTACAAGGAATTCTTTAAGCAAAAAACTTGTACATACACATACAATACACAGACGTGTGGTTTTCAAGAAGAAATAAAACGCATATTATTTAATGTTATGACCAAGAATTCAGCTTTATTTGCTGAATTTTGCCATTATAATTTAAAGATGATTTCGGGTCACTGTGGTCACGGCGCGGCCGGCGACGAGCTGGCTCGAATAAATTCAAGCCGAGAGGAACAATTTTCGACAATTGGGGCTGTATGTCAGCAATAACGCGCCGAATATTCTCTTCTAAGGCGTCAATCATCTCGGGTTTATCTGCATAGACAAACAACTTCACATAAACTCACAAAAAATAGTCTATCGGTGAAAAACCGAACAACGCGAGATAATGATTGTTTTGTTTGCTGTAATAGGCATGTAGCATCGTCTTGTTGGATCCAGCAATCGTCCACATCCACATCTTCCAATTTAGCCAAGAAAAAGTCAACAAACATGGCTCTATAGCGTTCACCATTGACTGTAACATTATGACAGGGCTTTATTTCTACTATAAAGAAATATTTACCAAATTCTTTGCTCACAAAGAACTTTAAACAGTGAAGTTTTGAGGATGTAACGGCGGTGTCTCAACAATGGCTTGTGGATTATGATCACTCCAAATATGACAGTTTGCAACCAAAAATGAGCTTAATTCCTGAACAAAATTTTCTTGTGAATATCGTGTGAAGCGGTTAAACCGAACCCTTATTAGGGTTATTAATTTGTACGATTTTCAACCGTTATTCAGGAGTAAGTCTATTCATTATAGAACGGCAAATCACACTTAGCATACATTAAGTGATAGCTGTCAAAAAGACCAACTCCGAAAAAAAGTTTTGCGTTATTGAAAACCACACGTATAAAAAGTACCCTTTACTTAAATGAAAACACTTAAATTATTTTTTTACACACACAAATTTTTTCAAAGCAGATGACGATGACGTCTTGATTTCTTTTTTGACATGAAATCAATCACCTCATCTGGATCCACATTAATATCCGAATGAATATAAATAGAAAACAAGTGAGCTTAATCTTGTATTTAGTATTCCTCATAACGCTTCGGGGCACTGTTTTAATATTTTTCATTGTTAAAAAAGTTCTTTCACAACTAGCTGTGGTCACTGAAGTCGTTACAAAAACGTCTTAAATCCGTCTAAATTAAATCTTGTCCCATATATCAAGCAATTTCAAAACTTCGATAGAAGGATCACACGACAATATTTTTTCGCACCAAGGAATGTACTCAGATTTCACAGCCGACAAGAAAATTGCTTTATACAAATAACATGTAAGATTTTAATCGCTCAACTGCAGAAAAACCTGTGAGAAGAGCTTGAAACGATGATGGTAAAACGCCTTCGTTGACCATGAATCTGTCCGTATGGATTGAAATTAATATATTAGATAGGTAGTTTTAATTTTTATTTAAGCCTTTCTGGAGGGGCTTCAGCCCCTCTAGCCCCCCTCTACCTACGTCCTGGCTTCAGCCATAAAGGTGATGATCTCGTGACTATTTATGACTACACTTCCATGTATGATGTACATGTTCCTAAATCAATTTTCCTTTTTTCTCCTTCTTTTATTTGTTTTCGGTATACATCACGCATATAGGTATATACTTATGTACTTGGCTTCCATTAAATAAAAAAGAAACTCCTCCCTTCTTGTAGTAGGTATACAATTTCCAAGACCACATCCTATATATGTATATTCAGTAGGTGTGAGTCGGTATAAGAATATTTATAATATAAGAATATAAAAAAGTAATATTAATATATATATAGTATATGTACATATACTGACCTTTGTGAAGATTTCCTTTTTGTAAGGAAGCAATTTTTAGTTTAATTTAATGATAAGTGTAATCAATTATCAATGCCTTGCCTTTTAAAAATTGCAAATTATAATAACATGTTGGTATTTGTCTATGATAATCGAAAACAAAAATAATTGTTATATCCATTTGTTACATATAATTTAAAAGAATTGCATTAACAGGAATCATTTGCAATGTAGGTAGGTAGGTATATATGGAATGCATCTTACATCTTATGTTTTTTATTTATGAACTAAGACTAAGAGAGCCAATATAAAATTCTATACTTCGTCCAAATCGAATGTGCAGTACAGTACAGGACTTATGGGAGAGCTTTTTTTTTACCAGTTACGTGCCTCACATTCGTATCGTACTGAATTCCAATGTATCCTACATAAAAAGTTCTCACCCGCCTATGGATTCTTAACTGCATCCGCCACAAACCAACATGTCCTGCCAGGCGAAAAGTCAAATGCGCAGCGCACTGGCACATTTTAACCTTCATTTTATATTTATTAGATACCGGGTTGCCTTACTGTATTAAGTAACTTTTAAGTTCTCTTTTCTTTGAGTTTTTGTAGGGAAGCTTTTGTTTTTAGAATTTTTTTAAACTTTCAAATGATATGGGATTAACAGTGTTTGTTTTAAGTATTTGCATTGGAAATTACGGGGAATCTATTAAAATGCAGTTAAGAAAGCAAAGACGTGCAATTCTTTTCATTTTCTTAATAGCTTTTGCAATAATATCATATGCACTACGGTAACGCTGACTAATTTTTTCTTTCACACAACTAAAGGGAATTCTTCTGAAGTTAGAGTGAGATAAAGACGTCCTATCTTCCCTGTACTGCACATTCGATTTGGATGAAGTATAGATAAATTCTTTTTAAACGCGCTTATTTTAACTTCATTTGAATGTATACGAATGTACCTATGTATGCAAGTAACCGACTTCTTTAGACTAGATTTTGAGCCATTTTACAAGAACCGATTTACCTAATTTAAAATGTGTACACATATCAAGAAACAGTGACAATTTCTTTAATCTCAAGTTTTTCTTCCCAGAACAATGTAATTTTTTTTTCAAATCATTATTCAATTGGTAAACACTATTCTCAATCATTCCCAAGTTACAACATAAACGAGTTTGTACATCATCTGCATATAAATCGATTATTGAATTAGAACTTGCTCTAGAATATAATTTATGCACATTAAGAACAGCAACGACCCAAGAATTGACCCCTGAGGAGCACCAGAAAAGCTTAGATAGGTATGCTTTCCCACAACTACAACTTGCCTTCGCCTTGAAAGGTAGGAAATTCGAAAGTTCCCCGAATCAATCTAAAGGTAATTTATTTTCAAAATCTAAGTCAACTTGGACTTTCGAATGATTTGAATTAAATGTCATTTTTGTGTCGTTCAAATTTTTCCTGGTGAATACATAATTAAACGTGTGAGCTAAAACAATTGTTTGAGATTATTAAATAAAAAAGATATGTTCAAGAGTTTTTTTGTCATTTTATAGGGGGCGCAATCTCATTCCAATTGGACTAACAGCGAACAAAAAGAAGTCCTGATCAAGTTAATGGAAGAGAATCAGGAGGTAGCCAAGGGTTTTTTCTATAAATCGAATAGATAATGTTTTGAAATTATATTACAACATTTTAAAAATTAGAGAAGCATCTATTCTTCCTCCTACTTTTTGCCACATTTCTATGATCAAGAAATGGTGCAAGAGAGTATGATGACTGCTTTATTTGATTTTGATAGCAGAATAATCTTCAAAACTTTCATTTATAATATTTTCTCTTCTTCTTTTCTTGATGTTTGTTGGGGCCATTCTTCTTCAAGCATGCTGGAACTTGAAACCAGATTCTAGATTTTAAAAGTTGATCCGGAAGCACTCCTCGGGATAGAAAATCAAAATCATCATAGTCTTGTTAAAGTTGCCAAATTTCTTGTACTTGTAAAAAAATTTGACATGAGGTCATTAACCCTTGCCTCTAAAGTCTGAAGTCATATTTTCCCCCAACAAATTTGTATGGCAGTTTCACTTTTTGTACGTTTTATTTTTTCCTCTTAAACTATAATATGTAGTAAGGTTATCCATATGAAGGGTCCAGAGAAAAAACGACACAAGTCACATCAAAACAATTCCCAGAAAAATGTATATTAAGGTTTAGGTACCTACTTACTCACACAAGCTAATAGGGAAGAAAAAATAAAAATTCAAAAACACAGTTTTTTAGCCCATCATTTTCTTAGATCCAGACAAAAATTTAATGTTTATTCCATGGATAAATAGATTTAATAAAAATAATTTAATGAATAAGGTACGTGACTTGTGACATTTTTCCCTTTTAATCAAGCGGAAAACGAAATTATAAATTTACTGACATACTTATACCAGCTAAATTAAAAAGAAAATCAAAATTTTAAAAATACATAGGTTTGTAACCGATTATGTTTTTAGTAGCAGAAAAAAATGTATACATTTTTAATGAATAAATAGAATACGATTAAATATAAATAATTTATGGAATAAATACTATGGCACTTGTGTCGTTTTTCCCTTTTGATCAATTGTCCATCTGTGGGATCGTCAATGAATTGATCGTCAATTTTGAAATAACTCTCAATTATTTGACAGAAAGACTTGAAAGAAATCGGGTAATCTTGTGTAGCTTTATTAATATTTAGGTCTTCAGACAGGTAATTTTTTTAGAAGTTTTAGATTTGAGACCTTTAAGGTTTTTTATGCAGATAATCACATACTATGACCTTCAACAAACCCTTGGTTGTTTAAAAAAGAAGTACCTACTCTTTTAAATTTTTTAGGTAGAATAGCACTTTTTTAGAAAAAGAGAATAGAACATCAGAAAGTTTTCGCAAAAACCTTCAAGATGACATCATTAGGTTAATTTTGGTCATTCCCTTAATTTAGTTGGAAAGGCTGCTGCCAACTCTTGTCCATCAGCTGTTCGATTCTTTGATTTCGTCCAGAATTTATATACGTTTTTCACAGCAAGTACAGAACGATACGGAATTCTGATCGAGAAATTATCGAAGAAAAAAAGCGAACAGTTTTACGTCTTGAAAAAGCTAAGTGACACTCGTTGGTCTTGTCGAGCTGAAGCTACGAAAGCCATAGTCGACGGCTATTCAGAAATCGAAGAAGGTCTAACCAGCATATCTTCCGATAAAGAGCAAAAAGACATCGCGAGGAACGAAGCAGCGCACCTTCTACAAAAGATGAGCAGTCTCGAAACCGCTTTATTAGCAATCTTTTGGAACGACATCTTGGAACGATTCAACGCTACAAACAAGATGTTGCAAGACCCGCAAATGATTCTTGAATCGGCAATGCGTGCATTAGAATCATTGAAATTATTCGTGGAAAAAAAATATCTCGGACTGACGAATACGTACAATCACGCACCAGGACCAGAACGAGAAACGTGAGATTGAATCCGCTCGATTACGGAAAAGCACAAGACGCAAATCTGTCACCGAAGGAGAAGTACAAAGTATCCGCCTTTATACCAGTGGTCGACCAGCTATGCATTTCGCTTACCGAAAGATTGCGTGCTTATGAAACTGTACGTTCGAGATTTGGATTTCTCAATCACATCGACAAGATGGATGGTGAAAATCTGCACGCTGCAGCAGAGGCATTGGTGACAGTTTATCCGGATGATTTAGAATCTAGTCTTGGTAATGAGTTGGTCCAATTTGTAACTTTGATCGATTCATACAAAAAGGACTATGGAAAAGACCAATCTCTGGAACAATTTTACTACCAAATTCTCGAAGATCAAAATTTCAGAGCTACATTTCCAAACTTTGAAATTGCATTGAGAATGTATTTGGTTTTGATGGTAACAAATTGCACGGGAGAGCGCTCGTTTTCAAAAATGAAAATTATAAAAAATAGGCTTCGAACCACGATGGGACAAAGTCGTCTATCAAAGCTTTCTCTCCTGAGCATCGAAAGTGATCTACTCCGGGAACTGGATTTCAGCGAAATCATCAACGATTTTTCGGCGAAAAAAGCTCGGAAGATTTCGTTCGTTAACGCTAACATTTGATTTCAGATAATTCTCGTTTTCGATTATATTTATATATTTGTTAAATAATAAAATAATTTATTCTTGGTTCCACAACAAATTATTTATTGAAAAAATCAACTGAAAAAAATTGTCCACTTTATTTGGAAAATTATTTGGGGCCATGGGGCCTCCACTCCTCTGTTGACCCTAGGCCTCTCGACCTCTAAATCCGGCCCTGCCTGGACCCTTCATATATTTTTGATTATTCTAATAAATTTAACATTAAAAAAAAATCCATTTACAACTTAATTTTAAAAATTAAATTAGATATAATTTTTGAGTTTATTAAATATTATATATTACCTTTTTCACTACTTTAATTTTTTTCTCTCTTTAAGTTATTATTTTTGAAATTGATTCATATTAAGTAATTAAAAAAATTAAAGTTTAAATCAAAAGAAGGTTGTAAAAATGTTATTTCAATTATCAATTATAATTAATAAACTTGATGTTTTATTTTTTTATTTTTCAAAAATTAAGATTTATTTTATCATCCGGTGAAAAGAATTTTATTTAGAATTCAAAAATCATAGAATTTTTGAAAAAAAAATTATGCTTAATTATATACCTACATACATACATAATATGTAGGTACAATTTGGAAACAATAAGTGTGAAATAAAAAAAAAATCGAGTTTGAAGGGAGATATACCTACCTCCCTCCCCAACAATATTTCGATATTTTTCTTGTCTTAACCTAACCTGTTGATTATTTAATTACTTATCTTTTGAAGGAAATGTTTTCATAAAAATTATTTAAAAAAATAAAAAGTTAAGTTTCTTACAATTTTACAATTTAAATTTTTGCATTTACATATATTTTATAAAAGAAATACAATTGTTATAGCCTTCTTTTGATGAAAACTTTATTTTTCCTATAAACTATTAATAAGAATCAATTTCAAAAAAGATATTAAAAGATTTTGTAGTTCGAAAAAAAAAATTATCTATAAATATTAAAAAAGGTAAGATAAAATATTTAATGAAATTAAAAAACGATATAAATTATAATTTAATTTAAAAAAAAAAAAAACAATTTATGAATGCAATTTTTTTTTAATGTTAAATTTATCAAAAATACCTACATATATGGAATATCTAACTACCTATTATAGGTAGGTAGTTTAAGAGCAAAAAAGATACAATATACAAAAAGTGAAACTCCCATACAGAACTTACAGTCCGCGTACACTAAAACCGAATCATCATCGGTCGGACGTTCGTCTGCATACTTCCGTTCTCGGACGGTGAAGTCTGATGTCTTACTGTAAAAATAATAATAGATATATTTTTCTGTTTCCATATTTCTCATTCTCACGAATCAACCGGACAACGGACGAAAAATCCAAACAAGTTGGTAGGTATATGCCGGTTGATCGCTTATAATCGGGCGTCATCGGACGATGTCACTTTCAGCCCGATTACGGGCTTGGTGTACGCGAGCCGTTAGAGGGGTTAATCGTTAATGACCTCCGATCAAAAGATTTTATAGGTAATATGTTTTTCTTTGAGCACTTTATAAAAAATGACTTTGGAAATAACGGACACCCACCTCTATGTAGGTATTATGTAATGCAAATACTTATGAAGAACACATAGCTGACAACTATGGCCAAAATGAACATAATTATACCTATACAAATAGGTATATATGTATGTACCTACCTACCTACTTATGACGGAAATATATAAGCATTACCTATAAAACGATATTATTTTCGGAAAAAGTCTCAGCCTTAAAGGTTATGAATGCTTTTTATGACTAAATTTGTGTATACATACAATATACATTTCAATATACATTTATATGTTACGTAGCTACATTACATGATACTATATTTTGGTTCTATAGCTAGTTTCATTTTTTCTTCTTCTTTTCTATCTGTATTGTTAATACCTGCCTTCTACGGATGAAGAAAATGGAAACTCCTCCCATCTGATTGTATATAACTCGCAAGACCACTCCCTATGTTCAGTAGGTGTTGGTCTGGAATTAAGCTATATAAAAGGATATAGGAAAGTATGCATTTTTTCAATGTATTAATATACATACATACATATATTGACTTTAACCTAGAAAATTCAGATTTCCTTTTTGTAAGCAAAGAAATTTTATTATTTTATTTAATAATGGTTGCGTCGAAGGCGTTGCGATTAAAATGTTCATATTAAGTTCGTGGACTTCTTTGATAATTTTAGAAAATTCGCAATTATTACCTTATATGTAGGTACTCCTATATAAAATAATAAAATCGGTTAACATATGATAAAGCATAAATCACGGATTGTTATTCAACGTGTGAAAAATAATATTCATGTGAGTGATATAAGTAAAAAGTGTATTTTAAATTAAAATTCCTATGATCATGAAAAAAAAAATAATATGTCCATTAAGAACATGTGTTTCAACTGCATATCCATTTGTTCTAAGTTAAAAGAATCGAATTAAAAGGAAACTACCTACATATACCTTACTAAGGTATGCATCTTTACTTTACTTACTTTATAAACTTAGAGAACTACCAACCTTCCTGTTTCTACTATTGTATTTTTTTGCTTAAAGAGTAGAAAAATTAAATAGCTACCTACGAATTCAATTAGGTGTTATAATGTAGATGTATACCTTTATTTAATTTTTCCAGTAATTTATGAATATACCAGTGACGAGCAAAAGTGGTCAAATGTTTTCACTCATTAAATAGGATAAAATAATTTATTAAAGCAAAAAATTGTTTTTCTTTTTAACTTTTGTTTATTGAATGCTTAATATATATTTTCAATCAAACTTATAAAGTTACCTATACGTTATAAATGAATTAAAAAAAATTATACAAATATTTCACCTTGTCCAAATTTGCACGTTTTATAAAACTTTTTTTTGTATCTAATATTTTGTCCATAAGCCTTTGTTTTTAATTATCTACTCCTAAACAACGCCTTGGCATACTCTCTACCAAGTTGTGAAGGAATTGCTGAGGAATAGGTAGGTATACGGCTCCATTCCAGGTTTATGCGTTCAAAGAGCTCATCAGTGTTAGAATGTTAGATGGATGACTTTCGTACTGGCCTAACCGTCTCTTCACAATTGACCAAATATTCTCAATTGGATTGAGGTCAGGGCTCTGTGCTGGCCAAGTCATTGTCTTAAACATCTGATTTCCGAGCCCTATCTTCACAATTTTCGAGATATGCTTCGGATCTCCATCTTGTTGAAACGTGCTTGGAGTCTTTCCCCTGGTCGTGACCAATAATATGATCTCCCATCTGTCCCCACACGATTGACTTTTGTCTCGTCCGTCAGCCCAAATAACTTTGTTCCATTCGTCAATGGTCCAGTTTTTGTGTTTTTTTTTTTTTCAAACACTAACCTGGCTTTTAAGTTTTTGGCGGACAGCAGTGGTTTTTTTGGTTTTTCCTTAGCAACCAATCCATTTCTTTTAAGAGCCTGATGGTGTGCGGTCCATTAACTTACAGGTTTACCTATTTTATGGGCTGCTTCTAGTGGTGTTTTGGTTTTTGGGACCCGCAACTTCGAAGTTCTCGCTCCATCCTTCTCGTGTGTTGGTTTGACAGCAACCGCTTTCGACCTTTTTTGATATCAGGAACATCAATTTTTTTTCTTTTTTTATTATTTAACAGTGATTTTTTAGAAATATGTAATATTTTTGAAATTTCTAGTGAAGATTCACCACTTTTTAATAAGAAAACAATTCTTTCTAAATTTTTTTTTAAATTATTTTTCTTCATTTTTATTATTATCAACCCAAACAGTTCTTTAAACAAACAATTCTCCACAAAAACAGCCTGAAAATGTAATGATCTAAACTGTTAATGCAAAATTGCGATAAAGAAAGATAGGGATAGAACTATACAAGTATTCATTTAAATAATATCTAATTGTTTTATTCGCTTGAAATAAAACGTGCAAAATTGGACACGTGTGACAGTATGAATTTTTGTTGTTTCCCGTTATTTTGTAGGATATATCTTTCTCTTTTTCTGTGGAATAAGTATATCAGTTAATAAAACAAAATATTACAATAAAATCGAATTAGTTTTTGCGGATAAGTGTATATTTATGAACATTTTCTAAATGAGATTAAGAACTTCCTTCCACAATGTTTTTGGGCTTGTGGATATCTATGGTACCTACATATATATGTATGTCTACGACTGACAAACAATGTCGTTAGTAATCGACTGTAAAAAAAAATTATTTATTCACATTATCAGACACCAACATAATGCAATGGCCATTTTTGAGGTTTAGGAGAATTATTGTCAAATTTTCCGGGTATAGAAATTAAAAGATCAGGCAAGAGTAGGATATTTTTAATTTTTGAAAAACTATAATACATATCTACATTGATACAGTTTTCAGTGTTTAATTAAGAATTATTAAGAGCAACGAATTCCTAATCCAAAAATTTGTACATTTCATTAAAATTTTGAAAAATCACACTTCAAACTATACATATTTTTTAAACTTTTTTATTTATTTATTTAATTTAGTTACTCAATTTTAAAATTTAAATCTTTTTAATAACCAAGCGTCACAATGATCGATAAACCAATTTAAAATAAAAAATGACAATCCCACAATATTTGGAAAAAGAAAAAAAAAATTAAGAATTTACCAATTTTAATTGCAACAGTTAGTCAAATTTTAATTTTATATTTATTTTTCTTCGACAACTATGACTTTATTTGACTTAATTTAAAAACAGGCTGATAGAACAGACTGTTATCTTTAAAAAAAATTACAATTCTTATTTTTAAATGTTACCGTTATTTAAAACAAAAATCTTTTTAATTTAAAGTATTTTAAATTTAAACTGCCTTTCCCGTCTAAATGGGGGGAGATAGAGCCCCCTTCCATAGTGAAAAATGCTTCCTTAGAACTTTTTATAGACACGCGTTAAAAAATCTTATCGCCTTATTTATCGTACTCTGCTCAAAGGCCGTAATTATTTTTTTCTTGTTTTAAACGTAACACTTTTTTACTTAAAATTGGTCTGGAAGGCGCATCCGGACGGTTCCGGATACGATTTTTGCAGCAAATTGTAGCTAAGAGTCTACACTATTTGCCTATATAAAAAAGACACTGTTGTCTTGGCAAATGATAAAACTCAAGAAGAAAAATATAACACAAAAATTAATTTTTTTTATATACCAAGTAGGTACTGTTATCACCGACAAATTTTCTCTACAGATTTATTGATTCATTAAAAAAATCATTCCAATTGGATCTGATTGGAGCTTTAGCGGATCGTTTAATAATGAAACAATTTTTATACATATCTACATATTTATGAATTTTCGACTTTAAGCTAAAAATTCTCCGTTAACTAGTATATTTTTTCAAAAAAAATTGATAACATATCATTCTTACAACTAATAAACTATAAGAATCCATTATCAGATCTTAAAAAACACCACTTTCAGAAAATGACTTATTTCCATGTTTGCCCCATTGTGCGGCGGCAGCGATTCATATGTCTCATTGGAGAGTTATTCTCGCAGAGATCAACTTTTTATATGGAAACTCATCTCGAATATAAATGTTGGTAGTTTGGTACAATTTTGTAGTTCAGAGCAGAGCCTGAACTATCAAACAAAAAATTGTGTTTCTTTTTTAGCTCTGTTAGCTCTGAACGTTCAGAGCATCAAATTTGTGTTTCTTTTTTCGTTCTGAACATGTTCTGAGCTTGTGCAGAGCGTGCTCTATGAGCTCAGAATAAAATAACTGAGCAGACTGAGTTGAATTTTGTTCAGAGCTTGTTCGGAGCATGCTCGATATCGGACTCTGTTCAGGGCTCTTTTTTGAGTTAAAAAATAAAAACGCCTATTGATAACTCTTGTGCATCTCGAAGGCATGTTCGTAGAGTACGATAAGTGTTTTTTTTTACCATTTTTTATATGCCACTAAGTGCTTGCACTTTTACAGTGAAAAGCAGTGTTTTTCATATAAAAGGCTTTCTCGAAAATGTTTTTATGTGTTGCTACTAAAGACGCTGAGGAAAATATTTTTATAAGAAAATTAGTGCACTTTTGTGTTTAAAATGTTATAAAGTGCTGAGAAATTAACATGTTACATGGCAGTGACGTTTTTACGATTGCTGCGGTGTACTTTTTCCGTTTGTGTATGAAATCTCATAAGCTTAAATAACTTTTGTCGTTGCTACACAAAGTGGTGGGTTTCTTATATAGATAATATAGCGCGTTGGATCCCTTTAATGCGGGTACTATCACCCCTCATTTGTAAATTAATTGTGACAGGTTTACTTTTCGCCACCACTGCGGATGAACTTTTCTTTGGGAAATTCCACTTCACTACGGATAGAATTGCCAAAAAAACACACATATAGTTTTGGAGTAAATTGAAAATTAGATACTAAATCAATTTAATTGCCCCTCCCACTTAAAGAGGTTAAATATACCCAGGGCCCGATCTAGCTTTTTTGCCGCTCTGTCCATTCCATTGAAAAAATACAAAAGCATTTCACTAGAACAGCAATTTGTATTTTACGATAGAATGTAGATATGCTATCATTAGTTCGAGGTGTTTGTTGTTAGCCATTCAATTCTTCGAAACACGAAGCGTACATATCTACAGATGTTTTATTTAGTATGTCTTATTAATTATACAAGCAATTGCCCTCATTTGCTCTCGTTGATTGGTTTTAATGTTTCAGGTAGTGGCTTACGTAGTCAGTTTTTATTTTGTCTAATCATTTTTAGATCTTACATAATCTTTCCTTCTTTTTGTTTGATTGTATTTTAAGATATCTGACTGGAAAAAATCACTTAAAAAAATAAGCATAACTAACTCATTACGCTAATATGGTCACACCAGGATTTGCATGTGCTGTGGAATTTCATTAAAGCTTTACTTCGTCCAAATCGAATATGCAGTACAGTACTGGCCTTATGGGAGAGCTTCTTTTTACCAGTTACGTGCCTCACATTCGTAACGTACCGAATTCAAATGTATCCTACATAAAAAGTTCTCACCCGCCTATGGATTCATGACTGCATCCGCCACAAACCAACATGTCCTGCCAGGCGCAAAGTCAAATGCGCACCCGCACTGACACAGTGACACATTTCAACCTTCATTTTATATTATTTATGAGATACAGGGTTGCCTTACCGTATAAAGTAATTTTTAAGTTCTCTTTTTTGTTTAGGTTTTGTAGAGGAGCTTTTGTTTTTAGAGCTTTTTAAAACTTTTAAATGATATTGGGTTAACATAGTGTTTGTTTTAAGTATTTGCATTGGAAATTACGGGAATCTATTAAAATGCAGTTACAAGAAAGCAAAGACGCGCAATTCTTTTCATTTTCTTAATAGCTTTTGCAATGTTATCATATGGACTACGGTAACGCTGACTAATTTTTTCTTTCAGACAACTAAAGGGAATTCTTCTGAAGATAGAGTGAGATAAAGGCGTCCTATCTTCCCTGTACTGCACATTCGATTTGGACGAAGTATAGCCCTAAACGAGCAACATGCTCGCCGAACTTGTTCGTGCTCGCTATGTTTTCGTAGTGTATTGGCGGTTCGTGAATCGTGAGCCACTCGCTGTTGGCGATTTTGTCGTGTTTATTGGCTTCGATGTTCGCCGTGTAGGGCAATGTTCGAGAGCAAAACCTCATTTTTACTGTGAACGTCGTACAGTGGACCGACCTCATATATGTAGCTGGCCGTTATTAAAAAATGATGACGTGGTTTAACTTTTTTTTATATTTTCTTATCCATAACGGATTATCGTAAAGCCCTGAAACAAAATAATTTTTTGTCAAATTCAATTTGTTAATTTTAAGTTTGTAAGGAGTTAACGTTATTGTTAGTAAAAGGCGCTCATCTCCGTCATGTGCGAGGACTTCTCGACCATACAGGAGCCGCCTATCTACGGTGGTAGATTAGCGGTACTGTCTCTCTATCCTGAATCAGACTTCGACTATCTAAATAGAGGAAAGCATCGGGCGGAATAAATCCCTTAAACGCACATTATCGTAGTACACATCGCTCTTGCAATGCGACCCCGAATCAGCTTTAGAAGGATGTTTATGTGCTTTCCATTGTATAGAACCTGGTTGGAATAATAATGTTTGTACTTCGACTCCGGTGTTCTGTGCAATCCAAGGCAGCGATATCTCATCTCGTTCTTGAGATACCGTGGACGAAAAATGGTATCTCGAATGTATGAACGTACACACACACACACAGACATCTAGAAATGAAGGATTTAGATTCTAGGATCCTTAAAACGTTCAGATTTGTCAAAAATTTCAATTTGACAAATTTGACCGATGACAATAACTCCCTATGGGAAGTTAATAATTTTATCACCATACTCCAACATCATAGCATTTTAATGGTTCTATTACTATCTATTGTTGATTTTGTACAAATAATTTTCATTTCATCTGATATGAATTGACAATCATCGTTATATTCAATATTTATACTTAAATATTTCCCTCATCGCAATATTTGTAGCTTCACTTGAGGACGACCAACTTTACCCCCAGTGGTCGGTTTCAAAAAAGAATTCTAGGAATCGTTAGGATACTTAGCCTCGGCAGCGACTACATCATATTTAAATTCAATTCGAGCAGCAACAGCTTTGGCTACGTCATCACAACGAGTTTTAGCTATAGTAGAATATTGTTTTTGAACGAAAGTTTAGTCACTTTAAAAATCTTACGTCGTCGGTACTGCAGTGCTTTTTTTCTTCTCCAACTCTTCATTTAATTCATTGCCGCAAAATAAACAACACTGATTGAAACAAAATGCTCTAGTACGAGGAGGATTGCAAATGAATTTTTACAGATGTCTGGTCTTTCTGGTACTCCGAAAACTCATCACCTCTTTCAATACTTGCATCAATCAACTGTCACAACTTCACTTTCAGTCAAAGGTTGACTACAAATAAAGCAGAATTGCGATAGATTTTTTTTATTGTAAAATGCATAAACTTTGTTACAAAATACTAACTATATCCACGAGTTGTCACTACAAAGGAATGCTTACGTCTAACTAACAATATTTTGTTGAGAATGAGACCTTTGAAATGGAGCAGGTATACGAACATGGCCACGCTGACAATTGAATGTAAGACAGATGTTACTCAAGGCCATGCGACTATGAAAATAGAGGCAGAGTTTTTGACGTTCATTTATATTCTAAGAATTTTTTAATTTGTATGTATAGGACATGTATATAAAAGTACATTAACGTGCATATTATATATAAAATATTTTTTTTCAATTCCTTCAACCGCTATATTATGGAAATGGCAATACATACTTGTGAAAAAAAATGTGAATACATTTTTGTTAGAGAATCGGATGATCTACAATTTTTGTCTGAACTATTTTTGCTGTAAAACTCACCGTTTAGATGAAAAACGCGAAAAAACTATTTTTGTAAACTTTCCCATCAATACAATTTTTTGCACAAGGGGGATCGATGGGGACTTTTCACAATTCATTTATAATAGCTTTCTGAACATTCATACCAATTTGTAGCTCTATTTGAATTTTTGTAACGTTACTTTTATTTTAAGGACTAATTTGACTGGACTATTAAAAATTTGACTTTTATTGAAGTTTTTGTTGAAGTTAACCATGTTAATGTTACTTTTAAGTTACCTTTATGTATGTTACTTGTTTATTTTATACTGAGTAGGTAAATAATTTTTAGTCGAAAAATTATTAACTTAAAATTCTTCACTCTAGAAAATATTTTCAAACTGAAAACATTCAAAATTTCGTATCAATAAATTTCTTCATTGTTATTTCCAAACCGTGCGTTTAATTAATAAATACAATAGTTTATGGGTTCAGCAAATGGTTTTTAAATAATAAATTGAATAGATAAATTGATTGATGAGATTTTGAATCTTCAAGTTGACTGAAAAATAAGAAGAAGATAAAGCTAATGAAGAGATAAAGAAAAGGGCATCCAGACAGAACTTTTAAGAAAGGCTCAGTATGGACTTAGTGAAGAATATTAAGTTATTAACTGGAGAATCAGATTGGCCAATCTGGGAGAGGAAGATGAGAGATCTCCTCAACTATCACGAAGGGGCAGTAAACGTAATAGAGGGCAAGTTAATGAAGCCAGAACTGTTAGTCGATAGTGCTTCTGAACAAGCAAAAACTGAACACAAGAAACAGTGTGATTTCTTTCGAAAAGCAAAGAGTTATTCGAAATCCATGATCACTAGTTCAGTTACGGATGCTGTTTATCAGAAGATCATGGACAAGGAGACGGCTTTTGAGGCAAGGAATGCATTAAAGGCTCAGTTTGCAGCGAGTGCAAAGGATCAAATATTCAAGATATGTATTGATTTTTTCAGCTTCAACTGGAAGACAGGTGATGACGTATCAACACATATTGCTCAGCTAAGAAACTAATGGAATGAGCTCAACAATGGGCTCAAAGCAAGCAATAAGAAAGATTTACCAGATTTGATGCTGATATGTAAAACTTTACATATTTTGCCAAATAAATTTGATACATTCAAGTCGAGTTGGATGTTACTGACAAAAGAAAAAGAGAAAACATTTGATGAGTTGACATCACAGCTTTGCATGTTCGAGAGGAATTTTCAAAAAGATACATCAATAGAAGTTCAAGAGGAATTAACAGCAAAAGTAAACAAGAAAGAACATTAAAAGCAATAGGCAAAGGCAGCATTAAAATGAAATCCACAGTGAATGATCAAGAAATTGGGCCATAATATAAAAGAATTGTTGAGAATTGTTTTATCGAGAGATGTTCAAGACAGAGTGGAAGAGAGCGATGGAAAAAGAAATTGTATCCCTCAAAGAGAACCAGACATGGATTTTAAAAGAGTTTGCCAAGAGGAGCAAAAGCTTTACCATAGCCGCGTTTTATTGGTAATCCCTAACATAGTATTCGAGTACCAATAAAACGCTATAAATATGGAACTAAGTTTCTGACAACTTTAAAGACCAGTTGAATAATCGTGGTTCACTATTTTCCTTCAATTATTATATAATTTATTACACAGACCATGTATTTGGATAGTAAACATTCTTTTATTCTTTTTATTCAATAAATAAAATATTAAAATACAAAATTCAACATGAAATTATAAAGAAATAATTAAAAAAAACTATGAGCTACTTCAAGTTGCCTGTAGATTCAAAATTACCATTTTATTCTACTCAACACCATATACATATAACTTTGGGTGTTTTTATAAATGCATGCATTGTTTACATGCGATCAATTGCAATCATATGAAAGTAAAAAAAAAAAACATGTTTGCTTGTCACTTTTTATAGTTTCACATTTGCTCAACAAATATTTGAGTTTTGCTTTTGAGAAAATCGGACATTTAACATGTGTATTTAAAAAAGGTATGCATTCGTCAGACTTTAACAACCATGTATTTATGGAAGCAACCTTTGTCAGCTTTTTAATGAGAACAAGCATAATTCAATAAATTTTCCACAATATTTGATGGTAAAATACACTAATCCTAAAAAAAATTGTTTTATCTCTTATGTATTGTTCCCAAAAGTTTTAAAAATTTTGTTAAGTATTAATTTTAATAAATTTTTTAACGAAATGATTGCATTTTTATAATTTCAACCCAAATAAATGTTTGGTTTTGTTTTGCGTTTTGTGAAAATATTTGAGTCGAAAAACAATTTTTGACACTTTTCGGTAAATTTCAGTTTTTTTATTTTAAATTTCGTAAAAAACTGACATGTTTCAAAATTGTAGCATATATTGATAATTATATTTTGTATAAACTTAAATAAATTTGAAGTCCATATAGTTGCTCATTCTCGAGATATTCAAGTCAAAAAACATTTTTATTATTTTCACTTCTTTATTTTTTGCAATGCAAAACTGTCAATTGATTTTTTTTTTAAATTTAACCAGATGTCAAAAACGTTTTTTCCCATTGTAGAAAAATGTTTTGAACATAATGTCGTTTTTCCTTCTACCTACCGTCAAAAAATGTTTGTTTAGTTTTTTAATTTACTATATATAACGGTATGCTGAACTTTTTTTCAAATGTATACCAAATCTGTACCACATAACATTGTACACAATAAAATTTATTTGAAGTCAATGGCATTATCCTTTCCTGAGATATTTGCTACCAACCAAAATTTTAACTTTTTTTTTTAAACTGCTGTAATGAAAAAATCGCTTGACCAATTTTATTTCGTGGTTTAAGATTTCTATTTCGAGTTTTTAGGGCACCTGTCTTTAACTCGAGACTCGAGGGAATGTGAATTAAGAAACTCCTGTTGATAATAGCTCACATTTACTTGATCCAATACATTTATCAATAGATGTTAATGTGTTGGTAACTGAATTTCCTGGAAGTTTAGTTAAAATAAAGTCGTTAATTTTATCAACGCTACTGTTTCTTCACGCCAACATTGCCCTTTGACACATCTAATGATAATATCTATATTTTCTATTTCGACGATATCTAAACTTTCGACATTAAAACCTCAATGCTAGTCACTTTTTCTCCTAAATCGCGATTAAATTCAATTTTATTTTCAACATGAGGTACTTTTCCGTTTCCCATTAAAAGTTATGTAAAAATAAAATGTATGGTTCTTTTTTTTATTTTTCCAATCTCGCAAAAATGACTCAACGGATCTGGATGAAGTTTGGAACAGGGATGGATTAATATTCTTCTATGTTGAAAAAAATCTTTGGCGAATAATTGGCAAAAATGCATTACCTGAAAAAGAGTTTAATGGGGTCCATTTTAAAAAATATGGCAGACTTTTTTTACACAACTGATTGACATTTTTTACACAATTAAAGAGGAATACATTTTTTCATACATATTTTTTTGATTACTTGAACCGTTTAAGCATCGCACGCAAAGGAAGTCCTCAAATATGAATAATTTTCCCTGTTTTTGCAACATTTTTCACTGATGCTTTGCTCCTATTGGTCGTAGCGTAATTTTATGTAGCTTAAAGTCTTTCTCGACAAGTGGACTATCCAACATAAAAAGAATTTTTCAATTCGAACCAGTAGTTCCTGAGATTAGCGAGTTAAAACAATCAAACTCTTCAGCTTTATATATTAGCAAAGATTAGTAAAGATAAAGATATAGAAGTATACATAGATATAGATTTCAAACGAAAAAACGACAGAATTCAGACTCATTACACAGGTCAACAAAAAAATATTTTTTGTTTGTTTCTGTGTTCAAATTGCGATTTTTTCAATCTTTGTATTGAAAAATACATCACTGTTTTTTTTTTTTAAACTTTGTTTTTTCATCCGTTACAATGATAAATAAATATTTGGAGAAAAACGCGTTTAAAGTTTTTCTATTACATTGTATTTATATGGAAACACGAAAACATATTTAGTTTTTTTATGGTGTTAGAATTCGAATGTCTTTAAATTATTGTAGGAGGTGATTTTTAAAGGTCTAAAGAAGTGAAAAATGCAAACAAAATTTTTTGATTTCTTAAAAATTATATCATGTAGTAGTTCCATACAAATTTGGTACTAATTTTAAATCCATAATAACAATATGGTAGCTATAAAAACAAACATTTTCAGATAAAAGTTTTTTATAATTAATTAGTAATGTAGGAGGAACAAGAACATCATACCAAGAAGACCTATACATATTTCATAATTTCTATTTGCAAGAAAATATTTGCTTGCGGGAGCTCCCGCACGAGTACGCTAGTTAATACTAATATTATTATTATTGTTGGTGTTGTTGTTGTTGTTATTATTATTAGTATAGCAATTATAGTATCTTTTATTTGAATATCACCTTTCACATAACATCTCCTTTAATTTTAGATCATCGACATTTTTAAGCTCGATAAGGTGGATTTTACAAAAGCTGAAGTTTTTGTTGGGTTTGCTTAACGGAAGACAAAGAACAACGATGAATGCTAGAAATCAGGTGAATACCGAGATTTGCACATCTTCAGTCGGATTATATGGTGTGAATGCAGAAATAGGACCATATACGTTTTACCACTGTAATCATTTAGCAAAGGTAGGATTTATTATTTATATATGTATTACATCCTAAGAAAAATAATTCTATATATAAGTATATATATATATTATATATAATTTTTATATATATGTACATATATGTATATTATGTTATTATTATAGATTAATTAATTAATTTAATTATAAGCTCTGAAATTTTGTCAAATCTTTGAGGTATAGACAGCCCTAAGTGATATTTTCGACCGGCTTTTTGAATAAAATTAAAAATTTGATTCCTGCATGTTGCCACCTTGTTGAATTTTATTGAAACAACAAATTTTAAGAACAATTTACGTGAATTCTATGTGGCAAAATGCTACCCAACCACAATGCGTAAACCTCAATCCTTGTGAGTGTGGTTGGTCAATCAAGGAAGAATATTTAGAACAATTATAGATGATGTAATCATAAACGAGGAAAATGAAAAAGAAGAAGAAGATATTTTTTCTTCTGACGATGAAGGAAATATTTGAATTCCTTTAGTATAGAATGTTATTGCTTACATTCTGTGGATATATGAAATTGTTTAATGTTATTTTAATGAATTTGTTTAATTTATTTCAATGAATGTGTATAAAATATAAAGTTTATTCTGCGTGTTATATTAAAAGAAAAAAGGATTTAAGTTAAGAAATGTTAAATAAAAAAATTTTGAAAAAAAAATCAAAACTTCTGAATACATTTTGTTTAAATTTTAATAATTAATTGGAATTAATAATGCATAAATACAAATACGAATTTACCAAAAAAAAATTAATAAGTGTTTCTTTTTTGTAAGCCAATAATAAAAGGTAAGGTATGAAGTTACTTCATAAGAAGATACAAGACAAATATTTGTGTTTACATTTTTTATATAGGTTCTGATATTGTATTAATTTTAAACATTTTCAACTTTCATTTGGTATATAAAACATAAAAAATGATAAAAAAAATAATGGATATATGAATGTTTTAGTAAGAACCTTTATCGTGCTTTTTTTCATTGTAGGAAGGCTACCGGATGGTTTGACACGTTTAAGCCAAGGCTACCTTATATATTCTTAAAGTGTACATTCAGACCTTTAATTTGGTACCAAATTTAGCCATTAACTCGATGAGCTAGGTTATGGTAGAAAAATCCGGTCTTAGAAGGGAGGCTACCACCCCCTTTGGCACGCTTTTGGTCAGGCTACCCTTTATATTTAGTTTCGCCTCGTCGAGCTCTATAGTTGGACGCTAGGTTTAAGCATTAACTCGATGAGCTAAGTCATGGTCGAAAAAACGCACCGGAAGTAACCCGTTTTAGACCTTCTTTTTTTTTTGTCACGGGATTTTATAGGCTACCGGGGTGCATTGTCTTTGTCTTTCGAAAATCTATCGAATAAAGTGTAGAAAATCCATTGACAGGATGAGCTTAGTGATTCGACGGTCACCTCTTACTCTATTAAGGCTGTGTCCCAGATCGACAAACTCAAACTTCATGTAAATGTCTTCATTTGTGTTAGTGACGTAGTATCATGAATTTCATCGCGCGCCATATAGCCGGGGATATTGATTTTTTGCTACACTTTCTCTCTCTACACTATTTTTGATCAAGAATAAGGTCGGAGAAAAAATGAGAATATTTATAAAATCAATTACACGCTGAATTGGGAAAAAACAACAATAATAACCAAAGAAAAGGATAGTTTGTGCTTTGTGTACGTTTCCTTTCCATTTCAATATTTTCTCAAAAACAGGTCCTGATCTCATTTGCACTGAAATTGTTTTTGCAAAGAACAATAAATCCCCCCTCTATTGCCACAAAAAAAAAAAATCTGGATCAAATATAAAAAAAACAAAAACATCATGACTTCTGCTAAGTAATCAAATTAAGGGGTGCAAGAATTCCTACTACGCGAATTGGACGCACTGGTTTGTCGGTTTTCCATTGCATTTTCTGTTGGAGGGACATATTTCTGTATAGTTTTTATATGCAAAGCTTCAACCACCTTAATTGCTCATCAGAATGTGGAGACCAAAACTTCGTACTTTGTAAAAAGTAAAAAATGATTGTATAGCCAAAAGTCGGTCCCAAACTCTTATTTTTATGACTTTGTTAGGGGGTTATCAATAGTTATTAATAAAATTCATAGAAATGTTAGAAAATAGTATAAGCTTTCAGAAAATGACAATTATAGACCGGAGCTCAGCGGAGCTTTTTTGTAGGCTTAACAAAAGTTTTTTTATCTGGTAACTTTTTCCCACTCGCTTTATTATTTTTTTCAATATCATATTTAAAAAATTATTTATCATATTATTTTTACCTTTAAGTCGAAAACAATAATCGTTCTGTGTGAACAGAAAAAGGCAAGAACCTTTCAAAATAAAGTTTTTCTTTGTTAAAGTTTAAAAAGTACTCCACACCATACATTTTTTTTTTGAGCTAGCACCTAATAGAAATACTCTAGAATGTATTTTTTTTAAACCTTAATAAATATAAATACCAGAATATTTTACTGATGTAATTCTCGCGGATAATTTTATTTTTTCATAGGCATTCCCAATTATAGATAAAAATTAACTCCAATTGTGTATGTATTTTTTTTTTATTCTCTGTTTGCATAAAAACTCTGTTTTTATATACATACATAAATAGAACATAAGAAATTTCCTTACTTCATATTTGTTTTATGTTTTAGAATTTGAAGTAGCACACATATTTAACTTCTGTTTTAGAATTTGAAACAAAATGATAAAGAAGTAAATTATTAATGTTTTTTTAGTACAACTCTACGGAATCAGTACAAAATGAGACCAACTTTAACCAGGTTTTAAGCGAAGATTATATGATGGATATAAGCGGAATACAAAGTGAGTGATTACATTACTATATAAGGATTAAATATTTTAAAATTAAGTATGTATTTAGCCGATTTAAGTTTTATTTATTAAAATCTTAAGCGAAAACCAGTTGATCAATTAAGTAAATAATTACACAAAATTTATTTACTTAAATTAATTGAATGATTAACTGTCATTTTGTAATAGCCTTAATCATAATCTTACTTGAACTTTACACTGGGCTGCACGAGTCCCCTAGCCTTACATGATCTTCGGTTTTTTATACTAGGTACGCGATATCATCGACCGTAGCACAGTCAAATTTTATTTATAACAAAAACAACATCCACAGAAGAAGCACTGCCGATAAAAGTTATAGTGAAATCCTCCTGTGGATAGAGAATTGACTTTGTAGAGTAGTGTCCAACACAAAAAACCCCTTGGAGTCAATTAAAAAATCAAACTCTAATAAATAAAAAAAAACGAGTGTGCTTTAGATCACACAACTAAAGTAAAACTTCTTTATCTCCATCCATATGCATGTATATGTTTATATTATGTTTTTATGTACATACATATATGTACATATACATATTTTCTACAAATATTTAAATTTACTATCGGTTTTTATTCATAAATTAATATTCTTGTATATAATTTTTTGTGTTTACTTATTATTTTCATGTGCGCATGCACTGTTCTCTCTTGCTCCTACAGTGTAATCAAGCAATAGGCCTGTATAGTGTATAGGCCTCGCCTAACTCCAATATAATTTGTCTCAATTTTTGTATATGCTCTCTTGTGAGATTTTCATCATCAACTTCCATTTGATTATTGTCATGCTCAATCATAATGCCACCAATTATTTGTAATGGTGAACCTCTACAATTAATAAGTATTTTTATTTATTTACGTATTAGTAAAATAGAAAATCAACAAGAGAAAAGGAACGCAACTAGTATGAGATACGCACTCACCTTTGTGATTCAATATCAGTTGATTGGGTCTCACTAATAGAGTCAGAGAGAAAGAAAATTTGCGCGCGTACCTCTCTCTTGTCCCTACAGTTAAATACGAAAGGTAACTCGTTCTCTCCATCTTTACTAGCATGTGACTCTCTAACATCACTCTCTTTCAACATTCAACTTCCGTTCGCATCACAGTATCACACTTTTCGTAACGCATTCTCCAGTTTACTCCCCAAGCCGAGGGTGCCTAAAGAAGTTTTATTTCAAAAATCAATTCAATTCTTTACAACGAAAACTTACTAATTAATGTCGTTTTCAATTGGCAATCCGGAATGAGAAGTAGAAGCAGAATCCCAATTGAACACTTTTTGTGAATTCTGAAAAATTTGAAGTTTGGTGTGACTGTATTGGTAGTTTTGCAATCTTGACTTTTTGGAAAACTCCTGCAATAGAAAATTAACTGCATCACTTGCATCGTCATCACTTGATGAAGAAGATGAGGAAGACGACTCCAACAATGTTTCTAACAAATTAGGAACAATTGCTAAGATATTGTCAATATTATTATCCAGTTTTTATAGTTTAGTTTTAATTTCAAGCAATCACTTCACAGTTGGTACAATTTGTTAATTCAAAAATATGACATTTGTCAAGTGTGACATGTAAAATCTTTGAATGTATGAGTGATTATGTTTTTGCTTCTGACTTCAAATCCAGAAGAGAAATCTCTTCTTTTTCAGAATTAGAACTGTCACTTTTGCCCAATTGAACGCTTTGAGAATGCTTTTTTCTGATTCCAGATTGCCAATTGAAAACTACATAACTTTTGTCTTTTCTCTTATGTATGTATATGTGTGGTCTTAGATTTCCTATTAGTCCTTCAAAGGATATCACTGATAGCCGCAGTTATTTCACTTGAAGATCTACACACAATTTTACTTTTACCATAATCTATGAACGAAGCCCTTTCATTTTGTAATTTCTTATTTCATTTGTATTCAAATATCAAAATGGAAAACATAAAATCTGCAATTATTAAATGTAGTTTTTTTATAAAACCATTTTGCTAAACTTGTTAGTTGACATTTACATTGAGTTGTATCAACTTTGTAATACAAAGGGGCGGTTATAAAAAAATGCCTTAAAACAGAAAAAAAAAATTGGAAAATGACATTAATACTTACAATTCAATGTGAAACCTTTTCTTAATGGATAGCCAGATATATAACCTTCTTTAATTCTCATTTTAAATTTAGTTGCGTTTGTGTATAGTTTTCAAAAAATTAATTTTCAAACTCGAAATTTAAAAAAAACAATATTTTGTTATATATAATTTTGTGGGTTTTACTGCCAACAAAACCGCGGATGGTATAATTTTTACAGATTTTTCATTGTTGAATGAAATTCATTTTTATTTTTTTTTCTCAATCGTAAGACTTGTTGAAGCTAGACAAAAATTCTAGCATGATTATTAATAACTTACAACTGGCCCTATGCGGACGCTCGAAGTTAAACTAATAACTTAATGATTATGCCTTTAGGCCTAAGATCTAACTAAAACCTAATTCTACATATATCTTTTCTATCACCCAGAAGAATTGCAAAAAACTTGGTAGTAGAAAACTTAAAACTAATTAAAACTAAATTAAAACTAATTTAAACTAAATAAGATTACTTATATTACGATTTATTTATTTACAATTACTTAAAACTAATTACGAACTACTTATACACTAGAACAGCCACTGTAAGCTTGTTTTTTTTAATCTGTTATTTGGTGCCACCACGACTGTCTCTAATTAACTAAAAATACCTAAACCTATGTAAGCCGACCAAGGTCAAGAGACTCGGTCAACTTTTTAATTATCCATTTGAATTGGCAACCACCAGAAGTGGTTCTCCATCCTTACCCTTTCTCTCCGGTCCCGACCGGACGCAGTCCTACTGAACCGAAGGCGCTCAACTCCGTTCTGTGCGAAGACGTCTCGATGATAAAGAAGCCGCCTATCTATGTACCTGTAGCTGACATGTAGATTCGCGGTACTGCCTCTCTATCCTGTATTACCACTCGACTATCTAAATAGAAGAAAGCACCGAGCGGAATAAATCCACTTAAACGCACATCCTCGTAGTACTGATTTTTTGGGTAATAGGCCCCACAAATTAAACTGGTACCCGAGGACATAGCTCTTGCAATGTGAATGTGACCCCTAATCAGCTTTAAAAGGAAGTTATCTATTCTGTTTATGTTGGTTCTATTGTATAGAACCTGGTTGGAATAGTAATGTTTGTTCTCCGACTCTATGTTCTGTGCAATCCAATGCAAACACCTCTAAAACACTCGAATCTTTTCCATTTGAGATTTGGCAACGTTGAACCATACCGGGCAACTATAAGCAATCATTGGCCGAAAAAGGGCCATGTAGCAAATCACTTTCACCCTGGTGTCAAGCCGACTGCTATAAAAAAAAAAAAAACAGTTGTGCACTATATCAGGTCATCGGCGTACGGCGTTATCTGGATCATTCCTATTGTAGAAGTACGTATCTGTTTTATGTCGTCCTTAGAAGCTTAAGGCACGGAAGATCATTTTCGTTATTTTTATCTTGTTAATTTGAGGGAACATACTCGGGTCGCTAGAATTAACGGAACGAATTGATAGTTCTCCTTGATCAATTAGTTGACACTTTTGATCGAGGACTTCAGTGTCTTAATCTCTAAATCGTTTGGGTCAGTAAACCGCCTGTATAAAAGTTAAAGTCTTGTTAATAGACTACTTTTTTGTTTTTGGAGTGCGTCAATGATCGCGTTACGGTACAAGTTGGTCGTGTGACTTTCTTTATACTTTGGAATTGTTCTTTCCATGGTCCGTTTGGTCTAAGTAACTGTCAATTTCGTTATTTGTCAGATTGCTGTAATTTGGTGGGGATATATTGTTCGAAAGAAGTTCGTTGGCCAGCGCATCTTACTGTAATTGTAAGAATGCACCGTTACATAGGCCTTCAACTCAACTAGCTCGTTCGGTAGCTGAATTAGGAAGCCCTGCAGTGGTCATTGTCGAACTCTATCTTCCGTAAACAGTTTCTTGGTCTTTAACCCACAGTAGTCGCGTTTTACTATGCACATGAGATGAACTGGTTCAGATCATTAAAATAAAACGATATAGATCATATTTTCCCACTTTTTTAAAATGATGTTGCCAGTTGTAATTATTAGAATTTTGTTATACTATGAAAAAACATCTTGTAATTACACGATACATAGATGTAGTTGCAGAGGAAGAAAAAAAAAAAACAAAAAAAGAATTCCCACAGACTTAAACTGCAAATAGTCCACATGCATACACACCACACAGGAGGTCTGAGCAAATTATGTTCACAACAATAGAATATTTTAGTCTGCAGCGACGAACTGTGTATGTCCTGATGTTCACTACGCAACCTAAGATTGTAAACTTTGCCAAAATGATTCGGAATCGAGTCCTTAATCAAAAAACATGGTTTATGGCAATACTCTCGTTTTGACAACTCAGAACAAATACATTACCAATTGTAAATGCAAAATTTCATTTCTTTTGGTGGTGCGATCAATCTTGGTTCACGAAAATTGAACTAGAAAATTATCAATATCATGTAGTGTTGTTGTAATATATTAAAAGTGCTGTATAATAAAACGCGGCTATTAAATAACTCACTTGAATTGAGATGATAAGTCTCAATATTTATTTATTCAATTTATATGTATGTACGTCTTGCACGACGTTATTAAGGAATTTTAAATGTTTTTATTTTCTTAATTTTTTTGATTTATTCCTGGAGATAACTTAGGGACGTCTTTTCACTCGAGAGTCGCGATTCGAACATTAGCCTAAGGTCGAATGTTTTGGCCAATTAACAGTATGGTGGTATTTCAAAGTCATCAAGAATTACAGTTTGACCGATTCTGACAGATAAAGGGGAGCATTCCCCACATTATAATAGAAAAACATTTCAATTAGCCAAATTTTTGAAGTTTAAGGCGAACGTGAACTTGGCGAATTGCAAACACTAATGCGAAAAAGTTACATTCGCTTATTTTTTTAGGGAACTCGTGAGTGATAATACGGCCCTAAAACACCACAACCTTAGATCTTGACAGATGTCAATCCACTATAATATCACTTTTACGATATACCCACACAGCACTAATGTTAGCTCAATGACTGGACTGAAGTTGATGTTCTCATAAATTTTTTCATCGAGAAGCAAAACAGATTTTACTTTTCATGTCGGAAACACGAACCTATAAGGTTTTCCCCTATTAAAAAGAACCCAAAGCGCCTATGGAAGCTTTCTCTTCCACTTCCAACAATAATCGTGTCAATGTTTTTAATTATTTCATTTGGGACAAAAGATTTAAATATTGAAAATGTCATTTTAGTTTAGGACAGAATCATAGTAGCTATGGAATAATATGCTAATTTGATTTGGTTGCAGCGCTACATGCATAGCTGCCGTTACCGCAACAGCATCACACTTAATAGTGTTGAAAATTTTGAAAAACAAATTTCCAGCGGGTTCAGTACACTAGGATAGGAATAATTTTAAGACCGAAACAATTTCATTGTTGCGCAGTGTTTTGTATAAAATTCATCTGTTCGATCAGATTTGAAATATAATTATATTAAAAGATTAGATAACACATTACCCCTCAAAACAAAAATATTTAATTTTATCCTTTAAAAAGACTACAAAAATCTTAATATCATACATGATGATATAATTTCAGGGGCCACGATACAGCTTCAGGAAGCAAATATAACAATTGATGGTTTGAATTTTGGGCCCATTGAAAAGAATGATCAAGCTGTATATACATCAAGGCCTGTTTGTATCAAAACTAAAACAGATCGCTTAGACATTTCTTGTGACAACGCAGTTAACTCTTTTAGCTCGGAAAAAGTTCTGCTGGCATCAGAAAGAGACTGGGGAAATGGAAACGATTTAGGTCATGATAACAATCGGAAATATTTCAGTAGCCAATATGACTATAGCTCTAATAATTTTACTAACATTTCACGAAATGCATCAGCTGCTCAAAAGAAATATCATATGTTTGGAAAGCGATGTTTAGAAGAAAAATCAACCAAAAATACAATAGTTTATACCAAAATGCAGATTTCAAATTCACAAGAGTCTTTTCTTGATTGTGATGGACTTGAGAATTCTGGATTTATAAATTTTAAGGAAGATGTTATTTCTATTGAAAATTCTGGCAATTCAGGTAAAAAAAGTAATATTCAGAACAATGGAAACAAATTATAAATGACAATTTATTTTATAAAATATATACGTTAGAAGATAACTTGGATTGTACAAAGTGTCAGTTTGATGAGCACTTAACTCGAGATGAAAAAAGAGCACGTAATTTGCATGTTCCCATACCTGTTTTAGACATAATAAATCTACCAATGGATGAATTTAATGAACGTATATCTAAATATGATCTGAATGAAAACCAATTATCTTTAATACGAGACATACGACGGAGAGGAAAGAACAAAGTTGCAGCACAAAACTGTCGAAAAAGAAAATTAGATACTATACTCTCCCTTGAAGGTGAAGTTCAAGAAGTGCGTCGGAGGAAAGAAAAGTTACTCAATGAACGATCTTTAATTCAAATGGAAAAAAAAAGGATAGCAAATAAATTTGCTTTTCTACATAACCTTGTATTTCAAGTAAGTATAGGGCTTGCGGACAAAAATTATTTTCTTATTTAAAAAAAATGAACACTAATACAAAAATAACTTTCTGTCTGTTTACACAGTATGCACAAGACTCTGATGGAAATCCGTGCTCACCATCAAGCTTCAGTTTGCAACAACAAGCAGATGGTTCAATGTTTCTTCTACCAAGAGAGAATTCAAAGTAAGGAGCTATACATATAAGATTTGGATGTTGGATAAATTCAAACACACTTAAGCGAGGGCTTTTCTTTCAATTATTAAATTAAATTAAATTAAATTAAATTAAATATACTATATGTCCTACAAAATTTCTTCAATGAAAAAATTAGCTTGATCTATATAAAAATATAAGAATTCAAGAGAGCCTAAAAAGCCAAAATTTTTTTTCAAATTTTTATTCAAAATAGATATGTATATTTATTACATACAGTCGTGTTTAAAATAATAGCAGCACTTACCATAATAAAACATCTTTGCTATTTAGGGTCTTTCTATAGTTAAAAAGAGCCGGCAGCAGATTTTGGGAGTGGTGTGATAACCAAAATTCGCTGCTAGCTCTTGGACTATTATTTAATAAAATCTTACTTAATAAAAGAAAATTTCTTTATCTTTGTAAAAAATACTGATAAAAATAAACAGTAAACGAATTAAAATGTTTCTAGTCCATGTATTTAAGATTTGATCTGTCATACATAATAATATAATTGGAATAACCATTGCACAGTGCACACATTTTAAATAATTTCAAACTGATTTGTAGAGTTTGTAATAGGTATTATAAAATATATTCAAAATATTTACGCAAGTAAACAAAAAATATCTATCTTGTATAAACACAAAAAGTTCAAAAATTATCTTCACAACTAGCCGTGTTTTATTGGTAAGTGAAAACGCTACCCAGTAAAATTTTATTAGGAAACACCTCATAAGTGAACAAAAATAAGCTAATAAATCAGCAAAGGCATCGTGTTTTCCATTAGGAACATAACAATTTCGTATCTTTATATGAATGCACCTTTGAACTTGTTTTTAAATGAACTATTGTTAGTTAAAGTCAACATTTTCATCATGGTAAAATTCACGAATCAGTAACGTTTGTAAATTATAAAAAATTACTACCGAAATTGGGCTTCTAGCGAAACAAGAAGAAAATGATGAATTCATCAAAAAATCATTTTCAGCGGTGAAGCTCATTCTGGCATTCTCATTCTATTCTGAAGATAGAGTTTCATCCAGTGGTCAAGAACTGCAAGAAATATACAAATGTTGGCAAACATGAGGGTAAATACACTAAATAAATACACTTCTTTTCCATTTCGCCTGCATTGCAAAGTGCAAGCGTTCCACAAATTTCAAACTAAACAGTTATTTGGGTTGAAATTATGAAAACACAATTATTTCGTAAGCAAATTTACTAAAATCAATTCTTCACAAAATTGGTAAGACTTTTAGGATCAATTCATATAAGATAAAATAATTTTCTTTAGGATTAGTGTATTTAATCATAACATATTACGGAAAAATTATTGAAATATGCTTGTTCTCATTAAAAAGCTGACAAAGGGTGCTTCCATAAATGCATGGTTGCGAAAGTCTGACGAATGCATGCCTTTCATAAAAGCAAATGTTAAATATCCGATTTTCATAAAAGCAAATCTCAAATATTGGCACGAGTACGATAACTAGGGCGCCAAGATTTGATAACGGTATTTTGTAGGGGGGCTCAAAACAAGCATTTTTTACTATAATGTATAGTTTTCGAAAGAACTAATTTTAAAACCAAAATTTGTCCAAAAAAAAGCTTAAAAATAGTTTTAAAGTGTTATTTAATTTCCAATTTTCTCCAAAACTATTTGACATAAATTCATATAGTTTTCATTTTTTGATTAAGATTAAATTTAGACCAACGGATTGTAAATAAAATTGTTTATATTTCATTAAAGATTTGGAAAATAACACTTTAAAACTATTTTTTTTAGCTTTTTTTGGACAAATTTTGGTTTTAAAATTAGTTCTTTCGAAAACTATAAATTTTGTTCACTTGATTTAAAATTAAGCTGATGGAATAGACTGTTGGCTTTAAAAAAATGTATCATACTTAGTTTTAAGTATTACCGCTTGTTTTGAGCCCCCCTACAAAATACCCTTATCAAATCTTGGCGCCCTAGTGATCGTACTGTCCTCGAAATATTTGTAGCGCAAATGTAAAACTATAACAACTGACATGCAAACATATTTTCTTTGACTATATGACTATGATCGTAATTGATCGCATGTAATCAAAGCATGCATTTATGAAAACACCCAAATTAATATGAATATGGTATTGAGTAGAATAAGTTGGTAATTATGACTCTGCAGGCAACTTTTTTTTTTTTTATAATTAGCGCGCACACAAAGGGTTTTTATGTACCCTTTATATGTCAGAGGCACAGTGCGAGCTTTAGGTAAGAAGGAGGGGATTTGAAAGGAGATGTCGGTGAACATTATTCGTAAATTTCTGTATATCACAATGAGAGGGAAAGACAGAACGTGGAAGGGTATTCCACATTCGCGTAGTACGGCTAAAAAACGAATCCCTGTACTTGACAGTACGCCCGAAATTGGGTTCAAGAGTGAACTGATGAGCATTCCTGGAAGCGCGAGTATTATGGTTGAATTGTTTAAGGGGAGGAATGCAACTGGCTATTTCATTAGAGCACTTACCGTAAAAGTAACGATAAAAGAGTGAGAGACAGGAAACGTTACGCCGGTGTTCGAGTGACGTGAAAGTATCGATGATGTTCCTGTCTCCGATCATTTTTAAAGCTCGTCTTTGTATACTGTCCAAAAGGCTTAAATATGTTACTGGAGCACCAGCCCAGAGATGGGAGTTATACTCAAGCTTTGGACGTATATAGCTTTTATAGATAATAGCCAGATCAGAAGGGGAAAAGAATTTCTTGCATCATCAAAGGAAACCTAAACACCTTTCGGCATTTTTGGCGACGTTAAGTATGTGATCATTCCACAAAAGATGGTTTGTGACACACATACCTAGAATCACAAGCTGATTAGTTTCTTCGATGCAAGTGCCACTCATAGACAATGGCAGGGGGGGTACGTCTCGCTTTAACGACAGAAGGCAGCATTGAGTTTTCGAAGCATTAAATTCTACGCTATTTCTTAATCCCCATTGTACAATGCTGTATAGATCAGAATTTAATGTACTTATCATATTTAGCCGTTGCAGTTCCACGTCCGAAGCGCAGGGATGTGAATCTGGAAACGAATATGAAAAGCTAAGGGTGCTATCGTCAGCGAAACAATTTAATGGATTAGTAGTTGCAGACAGGAGATCATTAATGAAAATGAGAAAGAGGGTCGGAGACAAAACGAAACCCTGTGGCACACCAGCATTTATGTTGTGAGTTTCAGACTTGAATCCGTCTAGTACTACTTCTATAGAGCGATTCGAAAGAAAGTTACTAATCCAACGAAGAAGGGTTTCATCGATACCAAAAGCACGCATTTTCGATAAGAGAGCAGGATGCCAGACTTTACCAAATGCTTTAGAAATATCAAGTGCAATAATCTTACTTTCTCCAAAACGATGTAAAGATTTGTTCCACTGTTCGGTGAGATAAACCATCAAGTCACCAGCTGCGAAGTATTGCTGCGAAAGCCGTACTGCCGGTCATTAAGAAGCTTCCGATCTTCGAGATATTTCTTGAGCTGATATTTTATCAGTTTTTCCATGACCTTGGAAAGAAGGGACGTAAGTGCAATTGGTCGGTAATTGGAGGGTGAAGAAGATTCGCCTTTTTTTGGTATAGGCTGGACAAATGCTGTTTTCCAACTGCTTGGAACAAGCCCAGAAGAATAGGATTTATGTGTGTTAAGATCTTTTAGGACTCTCGCCACAGCTCGAGAGCGAAAGAAGATTTGTCCCATGGAATCATTTACACGCTCAAGGACTGGGGGAGTCATGACACTATCAGACAGTGTAGAGTTGGCGGCGAACTGCCTAACGAATAAGTTAGCTTTCTCAAGAGAGCTAACGAAGGAAGTGTCATTGACAACGAGAGTTGGGACCGAGGAAGATGTTTTGTTTTTTATGTTTTTTACGAATGACGAAAAATTTTTACTACCTGTGGGACATTGTAATATTTTTTGCCTTAATTTTTGGTAATGTAAAAATTTGGTCCTTCGAATATGGGCGTTGCAGGCCTTCCTGGCTTGTTTAAACTTTTTCCGGTTTTCCTCAGTTGGGTTGGCTCTTAAACATCGGAAGCTTGCCTCTTTAACCCTAATAACCTCTTTACAGCTCGCATCGAACCATGATTTCTCTTTGGGTCTGATGCTCTTAGCCCTATTCGGGATAAAAGTTCTCATTCCCAAAAGAATCATGTTAGTAATCATATCCGCGCTGGAGTTTACGTCACTACCGAGGAAGCATAGTGATCAGTTAAAGATCCTGAAAAAATTATTGAGGACGTCCCAGTTGGCTTTCTCGTATTGCCAAACGGTTCTCACAGGGGCTCTTTCTCTAACTGGATTTGTTTGACACGAGAAATTTGCGGAAATGATACAATGGTCAGATGTGCCTAGAGGCATTAATACACTGATTGTGTATTTATCAGGGTCAGATTTAAGGAACAAGTCAAGAATGTTTTCGGCTCTGCCATTAACGTCCGATATTCGGGTAGGCTCGTTGACAAGCTGAGTAAGGTGATTAAGCTCAGCGAAGATCTCGGCACACATACCTTCGGGTGTTGTCTGGCCCGAATGTTGAAGCCAAGAATAATTGTGTACATTGAAATCGCCCGTAATAACGATTTTAGTGTGAGGATGCAGGGAAACAATTCTTTGGATGGAGTCAGACAGAGCATCAAATTCGCGAGAAGTTGAAACTCTGTCCAAATTGGGGCTTCGATAGAGGAAACAATAGTGTAAGATGTTTTTGTTTATCGAGAATTTAAACCACATGAAGTTGAACATGGGATTGGTACTCAGACCATATTGTGATTGAAATTGGTAAGCAACATCATTTCTTACGTAGACGGCAAACATAGTGGGAAAGGAATAATGGCACTAAGTTGTACCCATGAATTTGGAATTCAGCAGGATCAGTAGATTCACCTACTTGGGTTTCACTTAGTGCCAAAACAGCTGGCCTGTTTGTAACAGAATGGGCGTACAAAGAAAGGAAATGAGCTCTAAGCCCACGAATATTACAATAGTCAACTCTGAAATTTCCAATCATTGTGATAAAAAAGAAAAAAAAAGACTAAAACAGACGAAATCTAAGAGAGAACTGAATATGATTATAAAGTTGGTTTCAATACACAACACTACTAGTGTTATGCCTTAGTAGTGATGTTAATTGATCCGAACCCTAACAGTCAAAACAGTATTTCTCTATACATCTGTTATTGCTCGCTCAGCAAGTACATCAATTGTGAGAGCTTAGATAAGTTCAATACAATTCATGCACTTTCTAAGCCAAGCAATTGCAGGTTGGGAAGGAAAAAAGAAAAGAATACTCACTGCGCTCTGTGGGTAGATTTTTTTTTGGTTATTATTTGTTGTTTTTTTTTGTTGCGGCACTGATGTTTTTTGTTTTTTTTTGTGTTAATTTTTTTTTGTATGTATGTAGATTAGCTTTTTTTTTTATTCTTCTATTTTTTTTTTGTGTATTGATTTCGCTTTTATTTATTTTTTTGTGTTGATTTTTCTATGTTATTTTGTTGTATTTTTTTTTATTGTTGGTTAATTTGAATAAATGTGTTTAATTTTTTGTGATTTTAAAGTAACTTCTCGAAATTTTCATGCTTTTTCCAACTCGAAGCAACAATTTACATAATTACTCATTGTTCGAAAACACCCCATGTAGAACAGCAGTTGTTTTTTTTTCAAACTCAAATTGAAAAATTAACTAAAATGCTAGCCAGAAATGTTAGCCAGAAATTTTTTTAAAAAGTGAGTTTGTATATTTATAACTTTTGTTTGCAATATGCATTCAATTTTTTTTTATTTTCAATTGCACATTTGCCTCTTTTATTTTGCCCATGACAGAAGATTTTGAAATTTTGACATCAGTAACTTGACAAATTAATAATGCAGAGACAGCAACTCTAGGACAACAAATTAGAAGTGAATATAGCGTTTTATTGGTACTCGAATACTACTTATGTTAGGGATAGATTACCAATAAAACATAGATACATAACATAAACATAATAGATACAATTGTTATGTTCTTAATGGAAAACCCTTTAGTTAAATGTAGGAGGCAGTCAAGTCGTGTAAGAAATACGTACATCTATAAATGTTGGCAAACATGAGGGTGTGTTCGGTGATACATATATTTGTTTACACTTCGCCTGTATAACAAAGTGCAAGCGTTTCGAAAATTCCAAAAAAGCAAAGCAAATCGAAAAATAACGTAGAAGGAGAAAGAGAAACGTCAAAAAAATGCAGGGAATATCGTGCCCGTGCATATCGAGAAATATTTCTTTTTATTTCATTTTTTCTTTCTCTCTCGCACTTCATTCATGCAAGACTCAAAATGCGCTGTGTAATACCGGACTTACTAAAATCAATTCTTCACAAAATTGGCAGGACATATTTGATCTATTCCTTTTGTGATAAAAAAAATTTCTTTAGGATGAGTGTATTTAACATAACATATTATGGAAACATTAGGTGTGTTTTTTTGGGTATACTATCCGTTGTGAAGTAAGATTTCACTAACATTACAAATACACCAATCTGACTTAGTCTTTGACTAAGGTGTCACGTTCCTCAGAGTTAAGGGTGTTTTATACAATTTAGGTTTGATTACCCTTAGAAGTGTTTCTGTTTTCCTAAAGCTACGGAAAGAGGATTGGCTTGGTGGTCCGTCACTTATTTTGAATAGGATGTATCTGTGATTGATACTTTCCAATTTGAAATGATATGATGAATTTTATTGGTGACAAGAGTTATATCTAGCACCTCTTGTCTAGTTCTGGTTACAAATGTATGTAGGTTCGTTTTTTATGTTGCTTAATATAAGGTTAGTACTTTATAAATAATCGAATAGGCACTTAACTCTTTTGATTATATCTGTACTTCCCCACACACTATGGTTTGCGTTGACATCACTACCAATTACTGATTTTTTGCCTGTTAGCTTCATCGATCATGCTCTCTAGGGTATGTCCCGGGAGAGGACAAAGGAATTCATGGCAGAGATATTCCGACGCCAACCAGAGGGTTCCTTTGGCTGTTTCTAGCCTCGCACTGGTGATATCTCGATCGCTGAAATTAGAGAGTAAAAATACATTTAGACTACTTTTAACTAGTATGCAAGATCTGGGTTCACCTTTCTCTTTTGCATACAACAAGTAGTAGTTTGGAGTTCTTAATCTTCGAACTATGGATTTTACGATCCAGGGTTCTTATACTAGAACAATATGTTCTTCGCTGCTGGAGAGGCGAAGGAGTAGTGAGGCCGAAATCTTTTTGGAATGTTGGATTTTAATCTGTGAAGAACGTGCAGTATCTTTGCTATAGTTCTCCCGACTAGCCTCCACCACGGTGATGTTGGAGTCCTCCAATTCTGAGGATGAGTTCAATAGAACGTCCTCGCTCAGAAGATTTCCTGTTATTAAGTCTGCGGTCTCCATGTATGAAAGACCGTCGACGCTGTCCGAGGTCTGAACTACTGTCGACAAAGACCTTCATAGGTGCATCATCCTCTTCCAGTGATGGAAAAGTGATTGATGCACCAGGGTTTGCCTCCTCCTCATTTTTTTTATACACTTTAAGAGTGATGGTCTCGAAGCCAATCCTTATCACCCCTTTGGATTGTGCCAGAGGAGCGAGGGACTCTTTATTAATGAATATAATAACACCTCTATAGAGCCCCTTTTTCTCCTCCAGTTTCGCAACTTTCCAATTGTGAGCAGGAAGGGATAAGTTCGATAGCCGGATTATTTGGAGTATTACGTCCAAGAGTTCGTCTGTGTTGGTTCGAGCTCTTGGTCTGCATGGGATATTCTCCTTTGCAACAACTTCGAGCTTTGCCCCATGCCACACCTCCCCCAACCGGCTAACAGACAACGATAGCAGATCGCGCGATCTCTTGTCGTCACAAACCATGAGTTTTATATGGCCTTGATGCCATCCTCCATCGTTTGTGATTGGTGGTGGTCCTGGGTTTTCTATCATGATTCCCATGAAGCTCAATTAGAGCTTCCCTTTTACCACCTGCCAATTTTCCGAAGAGATCGCGCCATCCACGTCGTTCCTGTCAATAATCGCGACTACGATCTTGTCTTTCACAATATCACTGAAAGACATGTTACAGATTTGTGGAGTGCTGATGTTAAGCAATTTAGGGCGTTTGGGTTCGGGAATGTTTCCCTCCACCGACATTTGGAGTCCTCACCGCCGCCGGTCTTTACGTTGGTTCTAGCAAGTATGCTTTTTGCCAACTTAATTTAAGCTTCATGCTGAGAGTACGCTTCGATTCTAGATTGTTCACTAAATCTTTTCAGAATCCACTCCGCATTCAACTTATCCTTGTAGGAAGCCGAAGAGGGGGCAGGTTTTCTTCTACTGCCTTTAAGGCCTTCCCTCGGATTATGGGTATCCTTAGAAGTGGAAGGTCCATTAAACACAGACTTTCCACCACTATGTACCGAAGTAGGTTTAGTAGTAGTGAGTGGACCAGCAGCCAAACTAAGGTTAAATAGAAACGCGACAAAATTTAAAACGCTGTCGATCGAGTGTTCTTAAAGACTTCCTCAATTCTAAAAAACGCATCGAACAATATTTGTATAAGAAAACTGGTGCGCTTTTTCCTTGAATGTGTGTTAAAAATCTAATAAACCTCAAGGTAATTAACTTGTAAAACTTTTTTTACTAAACATTATTGCAGAGGCAGCGGGTTTTTACTTTTTTTTTGCTTTTTACTTTTGGCGTTTGTGTATGAAATCTCAAAAGCTTAGATCACTTTTGTCGTTGCTACATATATTTCTTAAATTAATAATACTCGGACCTATAGCGCGTTGGATTTATTTAATGTGCGTTTGCAAATTAATTGTGCCAAGTGACTTTTAGCGGTAGCATCGAACTTCAAGAAAAAAAACACTTAGTGTGAAATAACATATTCTCAATTACTTGGCAGAAAGGTTTGTAAGAAATCGGGTAATCTTGTGTAGTTTACTTATATTTAGGTCTTCAGACAGGTACATTTTTTTAGAAGTTTTGAGATTTAGGACCCTTCAACAAACCCTGACAAAGCAATATGAATATATGTATAAAGGTATCGTAAAATATATCGACATCTCAATATATATTCTTTTCATCTACATTAAAATCTAGAATTTTTCGCATATAAATCATTGCGCCACGCATTTGTAATTTATTATTCTTTCCGATAAGATACCTAATGCAATTTTAACCTCCGATAGATTATGCGTTGCGGACACTTCTCCGTTCTGAACGGATACCTCGATAGGGCCGATTATCACAGTGCTTTTCCTACTTCCTTTGTAGTTAAGGTGTCAACAAAATTTAAATTATTCGCAAAACCAAAATAACTAGCCATTTCTCAAAATTGTAAAAACAATTCTTTTACTCTTTTTTTAAATGTCAAAATGACTTTTAGAAACTAAAACGGCTTTACTACAACTTTAAAACTGCAATGAACCAGATTTAGCTTACTCCGCCTCTAATACTTGTATGTTATTTTTATAAATAAGCTTTTCAATATTAAAACGCACTGATCTCAGGAACTTCGTCATTGAATTGATTTTTTTTTATATACATATTTATGTATATTGGATAGTATATTTGTCGAGGAAGAATTTAAGCTATACATTATTACGCTGCGACCAAAAGGAACAAGGAGCAGTGAAAAATGTTACAAAAACAAGGACAATTATTCATCCTAGAGGGCTTCCGTTGTTAGTTTGAACGCGATGATCTCAGAAACTGCGTTTTCGTATGTTCTTCCGCCACAAGAAAATAAAATTAAAATATCATTTACGTCTAAGTATTAAAAGAAAATGACGCGGTCGAAGTAGTGGGCAACAGCTAGTCTGAAAATAATTTGTCCACAAAAGGTTCAACGAAAGATAACTAGATGGCGCCCTATTCGAATCAATATTCGACCATGCGAATGAGACTACTATGGTTTGGTTTGGATATGCAAAGGCATGCGTAAGATTATAAAAATGAAATAAGTAACAGACTCTCTGAGTAGCTGAATTCCAGATTAAAGCATACTAATTTATATCTACATTCAGTTTAAGTTGTAAACATATGTCGCTAAGTAGCACATGTTAAGTGGTATACATATTTAGATGCATTACGTTTACAGGAATAATGCCCATTTTTGGAACTCATATTACTGCGCTAGATAAAGATTACCAGTAAAACACGGATATTACTGTAATTATTATAACTGTTATAATAATAATTACATTATTATTGTTATTATAATTATTATTAGGTACTGTTGTTTTTATTATTAAACGTTTCCCATAACCTTTCCTCGTCCGAATAAGAACACTTCCACTTGCCTCTGTAAGTAAATATAATATTTAAAATTTCATGTTTCGTATTTGTGTCACAAATACTACGCTGTTGCTCTACTTTCGTTTTCTCGTCACATTGTGAACTAAACTTTACATTCTTGTCTCGTGGGCTCATCGAATTGAACAGTTGCACACTGAATCAGGTTTCAATTAACTGGATACTGGATAGTGATGAATTTGTGTTGCTATTTTTATTTAAAAATTGAGAAGTTGAGACAAGTTACTTGAAAACAGGATAACATTTTTTTTGTCAGTGTTTTTATTACAAAAAAATATTTAAGATGTTGTGCATCAAGAATTCTAGAGAATAATATATAAAATGGGCTTATTATATAGTGCCAAGTATTTTGTATTTATTTTTTCATGCTTTTATTGGGTATGTCAGAAGTGGTATATTTGCAAATACAAGTAGACTTCTTATCTTTATCCCCTGTTTCATGTCTTGCTGTTGGACACAACTACTAATTTTTTAAATCCTTTACCTTCCGTTTTTATTATTATGTGTTGAAATTGTGTGTAGGTAAAAACTTTAATTAAAAAAAAAAATAAATTCAAGAGCAAAGTTCTTGAGAATGAATAGGTGAGGTACATTGTATATTGTATTGAAATATAAGTGGCGGTACTTACTTCTTACTGCGCATATACTCCTATTAATACCAAAGTTTTTACATAAATCTGTATTCGCCTCACCCGAAACCCACTAAAGGGGGCGACTTTCACTTAGAAAAAAAATTAAGGAAGTAGTGATTTATAATCGTAAAAAAAATATTTTCTTCTTCGATTTTCTTTTATTCATAATTTATTTTTTGACTCACTGCATGTTAACCTACGTTAAGTGCTTTTTACTGGGTAATTCATAGGGTGCACAGATGTCAGATAGACTCTAATGCTAAGTTTTTTTTATTCAATACTTTTTTAATTTTTGTTGTCAATATGATGAAGGTATTATTGTACTCGCATTTCCTCTAAATTCATAAATCATTTCTTTAAAAATTAAAAAAGAGCAATTTTGAATGAAAACCCTAAATGAATGAAATCTGGTAGGTACCATTAAAACGGCACGAGTACGATAACTAGGGCGCCAAGATTTAATAACTCTATTTTGTAGGGGGGTTTAAAATAAACATTTTTTACAATAGGAGGGGGCTATCTCACCCCTTTTAGGGAGTAGGGGCAATTTAAAATAAAAATGCTTTGAAAAGAAAACGAATTTTTAAAAATATCGGTAAAACTTACATACAACTATGTAGGTATTATACATTTTTTTTACAGCTAACACTCTATTCTGTCAGCTTGTTTTTAAATCAAGTGAGAAAAATTCACATTTATTGAAAAACTAATTTTAAAGCAAAAATGTTCATAAGATATTTGATTTATACTATAACACGTTGTTCTAATTAGTTCTTAATAAAAAACTGAAAACTATATGAATTTATGTTTAATATTTTTCGAAAAAATTGAAAATAACTGAAATTACTTCTAGAGATTTTTTTTTTTAATTAAAATATTTAATCTTAAATCTAAATCGAGTATCATTTCTGTGTACACTTGGATGTTATCGTTTTCTTACAATAAACCCTAGTCAACGCCAGCACGATCTGTGAACTGGTCACTGGAGCATAGTACCCGGCTATTACCCAGTATTACAGAGTAATAAATAGAGAGGTATGTAAGGGGGGCATGCTGCAACCCCCCTGCTAACACACTGTAGGAATTGGGGTAGGTACGAGGCAAAGTTTCTTTTGAATTTATGTAAGCTACATATATTTAAAAAAATTTATTTATCCTATATTACATTTTCATCTAATAAAATTAAAATATTTACATTTTGGTTTTAAAATTAGTTCTTTCGAAAACAATACAGTTTTTCACTTGATTTAAAAACAGACTGATTGAGTGATAGAATAAAGTATACGCTTTAAAAAATGTATCATACTTAATTGTGAGTATTACAGTTATTTTTTTTAAATTCGTTTTCGGTTCAAAGCATTTTTATTTAAATTGCCCCACCGCCTAACTATAGTAAAATATAGTTAAAATGATGGTTAAATTTTATCTCTTTGTTTAATTTTGACACTTGTGCAGTTAATAAAATGAATTAAACTTATTCCTTCTTCGGTAGTAGTTAAATGTTTACGTTTCTCAAGATAGAGATTTTGTTTCAAATTATTTTGTGAAAGCTCTATAACGAACAAAACAAGAAAGAATTACTAGGAAACCATATAATATGCTCCGCTAAAAATCTAAATGTTTAAAAAATAAATGTATTTTAACTCTAATATCAATCTCCGTACTAATACATATATTTATTTTATATTTTAACAAATATGTGAAAAAGTAATACAAAGCACATCCTTAGTTTGTTGTTCAAGTTAACTAAAATGGGAACACTGTTTCTTAAGTTAACAGAACTTTGGTAAAAGATAAAAGAGGTGGTTAATTTTAATATTTGAACTTTTTTAGATGAAATTTAAGATAGAAAGAGACCAAGGCAGAAGACAGAAAAGTTTCGTTGCTTTATTAACACGATAATGGATCCCAGGAACACTTCGGGTAAATTAATTTTTGAGTTTGAAAAAACGTTGAGCTGACTACATTAGCTAGAGACCAAGCTGAACAAGAAAGAAGATCCAGAATTTTATTCCAAAGGAAAGTCAACACCAAAAAGGTTTTTTAACTTTAAGAAGGATTATTCATTACCGTACGTCTGCCAAAAGTACGGAAAAAGTGGACATAAAATGAAAGATTGTTTGCAACCCAATGAGAGGGTAAGAATTTTATACAATCGACTGAAATCGAAGATCACTAGTACGGCTTTTCAGTTCAAGAACAATCAGTGTTAAAAATCTGGAAAGACTAGTCAGTTTGGTGTTTAGATTCAAGAGCCAAAAGGTGAAAAATAACCGAGTTAACATCGTGGGCACTGGAATATCAATACTACCGGAATATTTAGCAAATGCAGAAGGAGAATTAAAAGAAAATATTATTTGCATAGGCAAAGCAAGTGCACTTAGAATGAAAACATTCAGAGACCGTCATGCGGAAAAATGCTGAAAGAATGAAAATCTTTCGATAACGGCAAAGAAATAACACGGACTTTTCCTAATCGAAGAAAAAAATCAATTGTTTTCGGAAAAGTAATGGGTCATCTCAACTTTACGTCGCGTGGCTTAAGCAAATGCAGTTGAAAAACATAGTAACTGGATTTCCGAGCTTATTCAATAGGTTGTATGCGGCCAATGTAAAAGGAATCTTTAAGTAGATCAGTGTACTTTATTAGGTATGTGCATTGATGACTTTACACGACACATTTCAGTGCACTTCATGAGAAATAAAAGTGAAACTTTAGAAAAATTCAAGGCATATAAAGCATTTGCGGAGAATCATATTTGTCAAGTCAATTAAAAGTGACAAACAAACTGAGTATACAAACGCAAGTTTTGAAAAGTTAATTGAAGAAATAGGTATCATTTATGAATTCTCTACACCAAACACCGCAGCAAAACGGGAAAGAGCTGATAGGACATTGTTAGAAATAGCAAAATACTTGAAACTTGAATCTCATTATTCGAAATTCTATAGAAGCCCGTTGTGTTTTTTTGTGCTTTCTTCTATTATATACTTAAAATTAATTCTAAATGTGATAAAAGCTTAAAGATTATTGTTGATGTTTCCTTTCTATCATGTGGTGTTTGTGGCGAAAGCATACATGCGGGGTGTATCAACTTTATCAATAAAAAAGAAATGATCACTTTCAAATCAAATAAACATTTGTTCTTTAAATGCGAAAAGTGCATTCTCATTCCTTTAAAACAGTGCGTTGACAAATTAAGAGAACTTTCTTTGTTGATCAATGTTGCATCTACAAGTTCTCAGAGTGCAACACCTTCTCTGGATCTGAGTCGAAACATCCGTATCTCTACTCGTGCTGAGAGAACAACAAGTTTAAGTATAACTGATGAAAATAAACAGTCAATTAATAATACAAAAACCAAAAAGTTCCTTTCGGAGAAACCTCTACACCTCAGAGTCGCTCTTCGTTAAAAAATAAGGTTCATACGCGTTCCTCTCTCACTCCATCATCAACTAAAATGTTATCAACTTTTACTTCCAATAAAGTCAAATTGACACCTAACCAGAACAGTGTTCCTACGAAAATAATCGATGTTGATGCTAGCAATAATGACACCAGTGATAATAACAATTCAATTGTATCAGATGTTGTTGTTTTCGATGCTCGCGGTGACGTCGCGGTCGGTGATGTTGATCATATTGCTGATGTTAATTTTGAGAGAGAAAAAATTCTTGCTGTTGATGATCGTGTTGCTGTCGATGTTCGTGGTGACGTTGGTGATGTTGATGCTATTGGTGATTTTAATGTTGATAGAGAAAAACTTGTTGCTGTTGATGATCATGGTAAAGTGCATACGAAAGTGAAAAACTTGTTGCCTTTGATGATCGTAAAGGACTTCCTTCGTGTTAGTGACCTTTTCTGTCATGAATTTAATCGCGTCGCCATAATATAGTCTCGAATAGAGTCGGAGAAAAAATGAGTATATCTTCATAAGATCAATTTCACGCGAAAGTGAGAAAAGTAAAGAAAAACAACTATAATAACCAAAGAAAAGGACAGTCTGTTTGTCCTGTAGATGTACGTTTCCTTTCAATTTCAATATATTTTCTCGAAAACAGGTCCTGATCTCATTTGCAATGCAATTGTTTTTGTTTTTGCCAAAGAACAATTAATACTCTCTCTCTCTCTATTGCCACAAAAAACATCAAGATCAAATATTAAAAACAAAACGATCATGACTTCTCCTACGTCATCAAACTAAAGGGTGCATACTTCCTACTACGCGAATTGACGTACACTTGCTCTAGTCAACTCATTCCTCAAATTCCAATAACCGGTTTTTCTATTGCATTTTCTGTTCTTGATGCAAAAAGGAAGCAATATATTGTAAACCAACAACAAAAATATTTGAATTCAAATTGTAGTAAACAACATTGTAAACAATTGTAAACCAACAACAAAAATATTTGATTTCAAATTCTCTCGAAGCGGTAATTTCGCAGTGGAATTACTGGAAATTGAAACTTCTATGCGTGCGTGTAAGAGGAAATTTCAAAGGGAAAAACTCCAATTTAGACACTTTTTCAAAAATGTATTTAAAAAAAACCATCACCGCAATTAGAATTGGAAAACAATAGAAAAAATACTGAAAAAAATAAGAATGTGCTAAGCAATACTTTATCTGGAAAGCTAATTGTTATTTGGGCTTTTTCAATGAAGATTTAAAGTGTTAATTTTTTTTTCCAAAAAGTCCATCCGTCACTCCCAAGGTAATTAACTAAGCTATTCAATAAAAAAAAGAAAAAAATAAAGTTCAATAGGCTAAATAAAAAATAAGGGATATTTAAAAGTCCTCGAAAAAAACGTTTTTTGCGTTTTTTATTTTTTTTATTTTTTTAACTTTAAAAGTGAATCATTAAAAAAAATTGACTCGTAATAAAAATATTTGAGACTGGCCTTACAATACTTTTTGTTTCAATGAAATATGTTGTAGATTAAAGAAGATATATGTACCTGTTCAAACTAATTGGACTAATTTTTTGCCCATAAAAAAAATTAAATAAATTAAAGTCAATCCGTCACTCCCTTAATTAAGTTAATTTCTTTTGAAAACACCAAAAAAATTAAATAAAAACTTTTGTTATACCATAAATAAATGCTGCATTTTAAACTACTATCAAAATAACGACAAAATTGTAGTTTGTTTTACTCTCAGAATTACTATATTATACATTTAAAAATTATAATGATGCAGTGTAGTAGCTCTGTTTATTTAGAATGCATTAATTTTTATTTCAATCAATTCGAAATGTAAAAGTTATCGCTTTATTTGTAACATTACAGCCGTTTTTTTAGCTGGCCACCCAGCCTTAATAGGCACCGATGTTCTCGTTGTTTCCGTTCTTCCTTCTGTACCTTAACTTCGCTTTATACATGTTTCTCGGCTTATAAATACTGTAAATGAAAACGACATTACGAAATTTGTTGCACAAAAGCTAAATCTGCCAGCAGAAAATCTTGTTTGCTCTAAATTGGTAAAGATATTTGCAGATATTTCTCAACTGCATTTTATACATTTTAAACTTGGTGTACCTTCGGGATCATTCGATGCTGTTCTTCAATCATTTTTATGGCCAGCTGGTGTACAAGTTAAGCAGTTTTTGAATCAACAAAAAAACGGAATGGGTAAAAAACAAAATCCAAAATCAACATAGTGAGTGATCTTCCGATTTTTAGCTACGACAACTGTTTTTCCATCTAATATCATAATGCGAGGGGTATGAGAACCAAATCGCATGATTTCTTTGTTGCTGCCCTGGACTGTCCATACGATATTATAGCTTTAACTGAAACTTGGTTAATGATAACTTTTTAAATGGTGAATAATTCCCTTCCGATTACAACGTCTTTCGCAAAGATCGTCAAACTGGTTAAACTAGAGGAGGAAGAGTTTTGTTCACTCAAATTTTACAAGTAGAGAAATTAAACTACCTTATCATTCTTTCGAAATTGATCAGATTTGTGTCTGTGTAGCAATACATCTCGTCTCTTGAATTAAATATTAAGAATAACTCTAAGAGTTTTTGGTCATATATAAACAAAAAGAAACTCAATTATCACTTATAATAATGTGCTGTCGGATGATCTTTATATAATTTGCAATAACTTTGCGTCGTTTTTTCAATCAAATTTTATTAATCTCAAAAAAGACTATGCCAACACAATAAAATCAGATCCTGTGGTTGATCTTGGTAATTTGCAGTTATCTGTAGACAATGTCTTACAAGTACTTTTATCTGTTGAAAAAAAAATTTCTATTTCACCAGACAATATTCCACGAATTCTTTTAAAAACTTAAAAATTCGGTTGAAAATTACAGACCAATTGCAAAACTGCATTAAATTCCTAAGGTTTTTGAAGCTGTAGTAAAAAACAAATTGTATTATCTTATTCATAATAATATTTCAGTTTACCAACATGGATTCTTAAAAGGTAGATCCACCACTACAAATTTATCAATATTTTCCAATTTTTGTCTACCTCAGATGGAAATTCGTTCTCAAATCGATACTATTTATGTACATTGTTTTTTCAAAGGCTTTCGACCGCGTTCAACATAGTTTTCTATTAAGAAAAGTAGAGATGTTTGGATTTCACTCTCAGCTCCTAACGTGGATAAAGAGTTATTTTGTAGAGAGAAAACAGGTAATGAAAATTGATAATGCTTTGTCTAAGGAAATTATAAATTTTTCGGGTGTTCCTCAAGGTAGTCACTTTGGACCACTTCTTTTTATGATTTTTATTAACGACTTACCATTACATTTTACTTTTTCTAAATGTGTTCTATTTGCTGACGATTTGAAAATATTCAGCTCCATGCATTCATTAAACGATGCAAAAAACGTTCAAATTGATTTAAATAATTTAATTAAATGGTGTAATATCAATGAGCTATATTTTAACAATAAAAAATGTTGCGTTGTAACATTTTCTAGAAATTTTAGTCCATTATATTATAATTATAAACTCGAAAACGACATATTACAAAGATTTGATTGCCAAAAGGATCTAGGCATAATCTTCGATTCTAAGATGAATTTTTCAAATCACCAAAGACCATGCTAGGGTTTGTTATTCGAAATTAAAACGATTTCAAAGACCCATATGCATTGAAAGCTCTTTATTCTAGTCTTGTCAGACCACATTTAGAATATTATACTGTTATATGGATCCCCTTTACCACGTCTAGCATTTTTCGTATAGAAAAAGTTCAAAAAAGGTTCACAAATTTTGCGTTACAAAAAATGTTTGGTTAGTCTAATGTTCCATCTTATAAAACGAGGTGTATTTTAATTGATCTAAAACCTCTTGCTCAGAGAAGAAAATTAAACTCAATACCTTTTGCTTTTGATGTCTTGAACTGTAACATTGACTATCCGGTTTCATTATCTATGTTTTTTATTTATGCGGCTTTTCGAAACTTACGCCCGCGTAACTCTGATTTTTTAAATGTTCCTTACCACAGTACTAGCTATGCTAAGAATTATCCTATAACAAGAGCTTGTATGGATTTTAATGGATATGATTTTGCAAATGTTTTGAAACATAAATTATTAAATTTGTTATAATGCTATATGTATGCAAATTATGTATTTTATTTTATCCTCAAACTATGTTTAATCATGTTATGTATCATAATTATTAGTCTAAATCAGGGTTCGGAGAACGATAAAATTTAATTCGTTCGCGATCGAAAAACCAAACCGGGAATTTAATTTTTAATTCGATCGCGAATTTTATTTTTCGGATCTTTAAAAATAAAATTTGTGTTCGCGAACGAATTAAATTTTGTTGAGAACTGAAAAATTTAATTCGTTTATCCAATTTATCCAAAAAAGATCCATTCACAAACCGATCGCACATAAAAAAAAATGTACACTTAAATTTTTAAATGTTATTTTTATTGTAAATAGAAAAATATATTTAAATATTATAATTAGAAATATAAAAACTGATCACATTATTTTTTTATTTCTTTCTTAAACCCCGAAATATTTTTGCTGACGATGAAATTTAATAAAAATGTTAAGAACTTGCATTCTTTCGGAACAAAAATGATCGATGTATCTTATTGTGACAAAACATAGATACCTAATACGACGGCGAAGCAGGTCAAAGCGGGTTGGCTGCAGTCGCGGTGGCGTTGGTCGACGTGCGTCGGTCGGTGTCGTCGGCTCATAGCAATAAAATAGTTCTAGGACAAGTGTATGATGTATGTATTTTAATGTACTGGGAAATTCCCAATTATTACTTTTGGCGTACAGTCAATAAATTTTATTGCGGATGAAAAAAGGGTATTTTGCATAAATGCAATTGCATGCAATTATCTGGTCACACTTCTACTTTCCAATGGTGTCGGCGGCGCGGCGGTTTCTCATTTAAATAATCATCATAATACTGACACCAACACCATGCACTTTCTTAAAATATTTTTTTATTTTCAAAGTCAGTTTTCTTTGACACCTCAAAAGACTTCACCTATTTGACTCTAAATAGAGTGTGAAGCTGTTAAGATGAATAAATAAATAAATATGTAGAATTTACCGGACATGTTATGGGTGGAGTTGATATGTGCAGTTTCTTTTATCCACAAACATACATTTGTAAAAAATTATGCCGGACGTGTCGAAATTCTAGTGCACGAAAGCATACGTTTTCGATAAAGGAAACAACATTGGAAAATTTGACCCGAACAGTAAAAGTAACATAATTGTGAGAGACGAAAACGAATACTATGCTTAAAGAATTTGAAAACTCGCATCCCAAATTGTCACTAAGAGCATCAGGGTTGCGAAGTTTGTAGAAGATGTACCTAGTGACACAAAAAGGACGGACGAGTTTCAACCTAAAAAAAAAACCTTTACAACTTTAATATTAAACTGACGGATATCGACTGCCAAGTCTGTAAAGCGTAATTTAACAAATTAACCGAATTGCACCCTGTTAATTTGAAGTAAGCCAGAAACACTCACTCTAAGTAAGACTTGGTAGACTGACGAATTAAGTGCAAACGGTTCATTTGAGAAGCGAAAAGCGAGGGTGGCTAAAAGCTACGAGCAAATTCCTGGACTCGATTGCACGAATATTAACTCTCCCGTGGCTAGCATTCAATCCATTCACACTGGCGATCACAGAAAAAAACAGTTTGAAAATACAGCACTTGGAAGCTTCGTCTACATATCTCAAGGGATTACTTGACATTGGTATATTTATGGAACAATCGAAAGGTTTGCAGGAAAACGCTTCCAACAAAGTTTGTTGCCTAAAAAAGGCCACCTATGAGCGTTAAAACAGTCAGGTAGACAGTGGAATCTAATGTTGGATAAAACCTTAAAAGAATTTTGTTGCATGCAATCATCATATGACAGGTGCATATACTTCAAAATTTATGCAACGAGTATCAACATAATGTCCATCGCAACTAATAACCCTGAGGAGCACTCAGGGCAGACTATAGAAAGAAATACATGACCTGAATTGGAAATCTCACAAAACAGCAAAAATATCAGTATTCAACAAACGGTATACATTAACAACCTCCCTGCGCAAGTAAAGCTGACATTGGAGAAGGAACCAAAAAAAATAAAAATAAAAAATCAGAGAAACAAGATTCAGGCAACTAATTGGATGATTATTGTAAATTTAAACATTCATCAGACCGGATATTTTATTTATTGTAAATGCTCGTAGGGCTTAATGTCATAAGCTACTTCATTGACACTTAAAATTATTTACTCCGACTCTTGTTGGGCTGGTAATGTTAAAGACAGAGATTCTCATTCTGGCTTTATTTTTAAGATTGTATTTTGGTGGAGTTGTAAGTTGGTCGTTTAGAAAACCGCAAATCGTGGCAATATCAAGTCATACCGGGTAGAATTCATTACTCTATCTTCTGTTGCAAAGAAGCTACTTATCTCCGAAACATAAAGATTGAACCTCAATTACATCACGCATCTAAAATCTGTTAACCAAAACGGAAATGATCAGGCAAATCAAGCACGGACTAAACATATACAGCCTTATTTATTAACTCGTATTATCGGTGGAGTAAAGTTATTCCAATTTTACAACGACTTTAATACTGAATGATTTAAGTTCTTCTGACGCCTTGACTAATAGAAGGAAAAGGCCAAGGCACTCGGTTTAATCCTTAAATAAACTGTCTAAGAAGTATCTATGAAAAATATGTATGTATGTATGTACATAATATTTATTTTTAGCTGTTGTAATCTGCAAATTAATGCATGTATTGACTTATCTTTTCTGATCTTTTCTTTTTTATATATTTTCGAAAATAGAGAAATTATTAACTTCCCATAGGGCTCGCCTGTCGGGCACTTAGCTTCATTCAAAACGCCTGTAAATTTTTTTTCGAACTTTACAATTAATGAACAAAACTATATTAAAATTTCAAGCTTACTGGAACATATTTTTTTTCACTTTGATATACATATGTACATACATACATATACATACATACATACATTTGTGTATGGCAAGACTGGCCAGGTGATGGTTACCGTACTTACCATGCTATGACTCATCACTATATAAAATTTAAGCATTGCAGACTGTTATACAAATGTACCTCTTGCATCTCTTGCTCTGGACTTCTGCTGTTCTTTTTCTTTCTCCTCAAGTAAATCTAAGATGTCAGTCAAAGTACAATCGAAAGTATAATAGCGTACCGAAGTCAGCGTTAAAAGAAAAGTAGTTTTGTGTTTTCCGCTTTATCTAATGTTCGATAAACGTCTGTAAAATCTGTTCAACTAACCATAATCTCAATTGTGTTGTGATGGTTGAATACGTGGTTTGCAAGTTAATGTCGTTTTTCCTTATAAAATTTTATAAATGTTTCGTGATTAGGTCGATTTATGCCTTATTTTTTTATTTAAGTATTATCGCACAAAGAAATACGATACCGGCCGACTTATGCTCTCATCTCTAACAATTTATAAAAGTTCTTATTTTTAATGAACACAAAGTTATGACCGTTTAACTCTAACGAATCAGTTCTGTTGTATAGATGGAGCATCTAGAAAATAACAACAATAACAAGGAAACTGCAAAGGCAAACCTTCGTTAATTGGTGTCTTCAGAACATCTTACGGGTTTTCTGGCTTAATAGTACATACATATCTCTTACGAGGACTTACAAATATAGAACCCATCGATACTATTATTCGAAGGAGCAAGTGGCAGTGGATTGGAAACACGATTCGAATAGGTAACAACTGCATTATGGGTCAGGCAATACAGTGGAGTTCACTCACACAAGAAGGACAAGCACGTGTAAGAGAACAGTCGAGGAGGAATCTGCGAGATTGGGAAAGAGCTGGAGGGAGCTTAAATACATCGCTGGAAACCACACACGATGGCACATAGAAGTAGTTAAGGCTCTATGTCCCCCTAGGGAATACCAAGGGATTTCATAGGTCTGAAGACCTAAGTAAGTAAGTATATACTCAAACAAATTATGAAAATCACGATCAAACCAAGAATAAAAGGTCTTCGCAATAAACAATTGGTGTGTTTTTTAGCATTTGCTTTATATTGTAGTTGGTAGCTTCGCTTACCCACTCTCCACTTTGCAGCTTAACGTCTTTGTATTGTTAGTTTCGAAGTTATATCGTTTTGGTCATGCTCATGCCATCTCTTGGGTTGTCTATGGGATTCAAGATACATATAAGATTTTGGAATACAGATTCTTTCTCATTGACTAAAAAATTCCTTCCTGTTAAAATTCCTTCTTTTTCAAATCTCATAATGCAGAGGAGATAGATGAAGGATACCATCATGTTGTAAATCCATCTCAGGATATATGGTTTGAACCCCAAAGTTTTTCCTGAAAATCGTTAGAGCCTTTTTGGCTTTCTAAACAGTTATATCCGTATGTTTTGTATAAGAGAGTTTGCTATCGAGTGTTATTCCTAGATATTTTACTTACTTTTTTGGTATTGCACCCGCTTACGTAGGGTTACCATCCATCCGGATTTTCCCGGACATGTACTCTTTTTTTACTGTGTGGGGGACGGCCGGAATAGTTTTTGTGAGTTGTACGCGATTGTACTCTTTTTATCCATCACCAATGTTCATTTAAATGAAGAAGAATGTTCATATAAATTAATATTAATATTAAATTAATTAATACATAAGAAAAAAAGATGCTGGGTTCCACTCTTTTTACTTCTCATTATACTTTGAAAAGCTACCATTTATTTAAGAAATCAAAGAAAAGGTATCAGGTTTTAATTCTTATGAATTTTTTAACTTCTGTAAAAAGTGTGTGTAGTCGAATTATTCTTGATAGTTAATCGATTGACTTTTGATATTGATTGATCTTGCTAACAACAAAATTATCAGACATATGAAATATTTCGGGATATGATAGTAAAAAAACAATTTTTGGCATATTTGTAAAATACTCACGACGAAACAAATTTTTTTCCTTTTTTTAATTGTAATATTGTGAAAAAAACACTTGGCAATTTTTTTTTTTGAAAATCCTTTCTGCATATTTTGAAGTTATAACCTATCACCAGTAATAAATTGGAGTTGATATCTCTATTCTTTCTTGAGCTGAGATACCATGGACGAAAAAGGGTATCTCGAACGAACATACATACGTTCATAACGCACGCAAAAATCTGTCTAGAAATGACGGATTTAGATTCTAGGAACATTAAAACGTCCTGATTTGTCAAACATTTCAATTTGACAAATCGGACGGTTGACAGTAACAAATAGAATTCTTAATCTATCATTTCCGTCAAAAATAATTTATCTTCACCTTGAATGTATATTGTGAAGGTTAATTTGTTTTCATTAAATTATGCTTGTTGTTGGGAACGATGCCATTTTTTACACCTCACAGATGTTTTTTAACCTGAAAATGTGATTTTTATACTTAATCTTTGTTTTAATTTAAATTTTAATGCAATATTTTGGTTTCTTTTATAATAAAAATGTGTTTATTCTCTCCTCGTTTTGTACTCTTTTTTCAATTCTCGTTTGTCCGGGAAAGTCCGGGTTATTGAGTACTTTTATCTAATCATATCTGATAACCCTACGCTAACCGTTTAGGTTTTCATGTCATCTTCTGATGGTAAATGGTATAATTGTCGTTTTTGTTCGGTTGATTGCAAGCCCAACAGTTATACACCGTTTATTTGTAATTGTTAAACCTATGTTGATTATATCTATTGTTGGACATGCTGAGTTTGTGGATATTTATTGAGGGAACTTACTTTTTTATCATTGATATCGGGCTCAACTATTGAAAGAAGTGGTTTTCTTTTTAAAAAATGTCCGGGTGTAAGAGCTTCTTGATTCGAGTCTAATGAAATTGGTATCAATGGCCTCGAATTCAAAATTGTTTTAATTTGAATTGTAATTGTGGTGATCTCCTCGTATGTTAATGAAGCTCTCCCAGATCACGAACCAACAATCCCACAGCAGATTCTACAGCTGATTCCCAAATGTCGCCAAAATGCGGAGAACGAGGGAAATGAATTTATAATTAAATTATATTAATACTTTGAGTGAACACAATAAAAAGACGGGTTTCTCTCCGAATTTCATCAGCAGAGAGCATGCCGGACCTTCTAATGTATAAAAAGAATTTGTAGGATTGATAATGTTCAATAAGTTCCGTTCATTTCTAGTATTTTATGCTGTTTTTTTTACGCATTTCGGGAACCACCTACGGAATGATAAAGCTACCAGCTCCCAGCGTGATAAATAGAAATAAAGAACCTTCGAACCTTGAGACTGATGATGATAGGTTAAGAAGAGAACACCCTCTCATGATTAAGTCAGCTGGATTTATTTCTCTCTTAATATGATTCCATTGTGTTGTTAGAGTTTCTGCTTGGGTTTTAGCAACTTTATTTCCTGAAAACGTATCCCACACATAAGACGGAGAGTTAATCCAAGCTAGTAGGGGAAAAGTGCTAACAGTGAGACAATTCATTTTTCTCTTTTCTGAAAGCATGCACAGATGTGATAGTATTGGTTAAAACGTTTATTTATCCTTATTCATGTTTATCTGTTGACTGTTGCGCACGAGTTTCTGTACGCATTACTCTACACCGGGTAAACATACAAAAAATGCACCGAAGTGGTTTTTGGGACTTGTTCAAAATCAGCATTGTAACACAAAATAATTGTAAGCACACAGATTTTGTTTACATAGATCCAATATTATGTGTTCTTTCATAATAAAACAAAAAAAAGTCTTAGAACTCTTTCTCATTTTTATATTTTTTTGGTGTTGTATTAAATGAGAAAAAGCGAACAGTGAGATACTTCCGCAAAGCAAACATCGAGACATATGGAAGCAGCCTAAAATTATATTTTTTTAATTCGACACTATATGAATTTGTGAATGTATTGTTGTTTACTTTTTCTAGTTTTATTGGATTTTGTTTATTTTCTTAAGAAAATGTTTTATTATTAATTAATAATTAATTAATTAATTAATTAGTTAATTAATGTAATATTTACTAACTAACCACTTTTTAATGTTTTATGTTGTTTTATTTTTTCGTTCCGTCTCACTGTTAGCCTTTTATTATTTTACTTTTCAGTTTATTGTAATGCTCTCATGATTTCTTTCACTGAATTTTCTTTTGCAACATTTAGACAAAATATGCCATAAGATTCGTCAAGGTAGCTTGAAAACAGTCACCTTTCCCCTACACTTGTTGAAACAGTGTAATATTCAACCTTATAAGCTTGCTTCTTTAATTTCAAAAGTATTTTTTACAAGTTCAACCAAGAACTCTGCTGCTTGCAGATCAAGACGAGCTATGGTAAAAGTTTTTATCGGAGGAATGCGAGTCATCGAACAGAGTAACTTACTGTGGATGCTACCTGCTTAGTCTTTGCGTCTGACTAGACTCAGTAATCCTAAAGGAGCAAACAATGGTGAAAGATCTGAAAGCACAGTTCAGCATGTTACAAGCGTTAGAAATATTGAGAACTTTTCTAAATTAAAACCAAAATCATACTGATTGTTGGAATCAAAATCAATCCTAAGTTTTGATTACGTCAGACTGCTAAAATTTTACTAACGTTTTTGGTTATAGTTGTCAAGTAAAGTTTTTGCCTGCATCAATATAGGAAGTTCTTTCCAGATTTTTGCTCTTTTAGTTTTCTTATCTTTTTTGATCTTATTTTTGATCACATTTTCCCCTAATTCACAGTAAGGTTCTGGTCCTAATAGTGGAGTTGAGGCACGTGTCTTCCCTTAGGAGTCTGCCCTTTCATTTCCCTGAACTCCTACATATCCAGTTACCCAATAGAGTGTGACAGTGTTTACCTTACCGAGTTTATATTCAGTGTGTCAATACAGTCCCATACTATTTTTGAACTAACAGTGTTGGATGTTGGCGCTTTTAGAGCAGCTTGACTGTCTGACATTATGGTTATGTTTTGGTTACGAAAGCTTCTTTCGAGATAACGTTCAGCACATTTAGCAATGGCATTCACTTCTGCCTGAAGAATGCCTGTGGACTGTCCCATTGGTATTGAAATTTTGGTTTCTGTACAAAGATACCTGATCCAGTCCCCACGGACGTTCTCGACCAATCAGTATACCACTTGATGGCATTTGTATTTATGTTGTAGTTGGTAGCTTCGCTTATCTACTCTATTTTACAGCTTAACTTTGTTGAGTAATTCTTTTCAAAGTTAAATCTTTAGTGCATGCCATCTCTTAGGATGTCTAAGGGATTCACAACTGAGGATTTTGGAATGCGGAATCTTGCTCTTTGACTTATACATTTTCCTGGACCAATTCCTTCTTTTGCGAATCTCATAATTGCTCCCCTTTGCAGCACTATCAATGACCTCGTGTAGAGGAGATAGGTAAAGAATTACTTCTATTGCTGCGGTGGGGCATGTTCTCATTTCTCCTGTATTGCATATACCCGCGGGCCTTTGTACTTTCTCTAGTGATTACCTAGTAGTTTTAAGTTCGGTTCTAGTGTGTTATGCTACCGCACCATAGGTAAAGATGGGTCTTACCATCATGGTGTACATCCATCTCAGGATGTATGGTTTGCACTCCCAAGATTTTCCTGCAAGTCTCTTGCAAATCATTAGGGCCTTTGTTGCTTTCACATCCGTTATTTCTATATGTTTCTTCTAAAGATGTTTATTATGCGGTGTTATTCCTATTTTATATAAATAGTATATATGTATATATTTTTTATCTCCTTTTTTGTTATGATAATTGTACCCGCTAACCGTTTAGGTTTCATGTCAGGCAACAATCCTCTGTTGTTAAATGGTATAATTGTCGTTTTTGTTGGGTTTATTAAAAGCCCCACATTTTGACACCATTTATTTGTAATTGTCAGGTCTCTCTGGATTAGATCGCAGAGTATGCCTTCAAAACTTCCCTAGAGCCGTGACAGCAAAGCCAATACATCTTATTCCCTGGGAAGTCAGTTTTTCCAGCAATTCATCCACTAACAGACTCTAAAGCAAAGGTGATAAGACCCCTCCCAGTGGACAGGGAGCCGTTCTTGTACCTAACATTTCGCCTATCCATTTTGTTAAAGTGGCGGTACGTCCTTCCTAACAAGAGCACTGTTAACCGCCTCATGCGAGGTATTATCAAAAGCTCCATCTATGTCAAGGAAGGCAGAAATGGCTGCTTAAGGTTTGATGTAAGGTGTTAGTTTTTAAGTTGTTAATTAATTTAAATTAAATTTAATTTAAATAAGATTTCCGGCTTTCAAGTATTACCGCGTTGTTTTTAAATATTTTTGTGTTCTATTTTAAGTACTTTTTGTTAATTCCACCTTCCACCTAAACAAAATTAAGCTAAATCCCCCCTCCTTCAATAGGTTTTTTTCTTGTCTTACGCAATCTACTGGAAACTACTAGAATAAACTTTTTTTTTTATTTAAGATTTTGGGAGCTTTTATAGCTGTTGGATGCGTATGGATTCTCAATGACCCTATGTTTTCACTGATGTTTACTGAATCTGGACAATTTTTGAAATTGACTCTGTACTCAATTTTATTTGCTGGTTTATTTATGCTTTTGGGTGCATGGTTTGCCTGTTATGGAATTCTAAAAAGATCAACATGTTTACTCAGTATTGTATGTTACGTCACAATTATTGAAAAAAAAGATAGTTCGTAATAAAAGAATTTTGTCTATCATTTAGTTTCTCTTATCTATAGTCATCGTGGTAGGATATAAAGTTATTGCTGGAACATGGATAATTTATAATAAGGATAGAATCAGCGACCTTTTAATGGCTTCTGTAAGATACTCAATGCAGCAAGAATACGGACAAATAAGTACAGTTACTGTTGCATTTGACGTTATTCAAAAAAATGTAGGTATTTTTATTAAACAATTACATTATGTATTCATAAACAAAAACTATATTTAGCTAAAATGTTGCGGGGCAGATGAACCAATAGATTGGATGGCAAGCCAATATAACAATGTTGATAGAGAAGATCAGACAAATATTGCATTGTCATCTTTAAATATGTTCTATAGTATCCCCGAATCCTGTTGCAACCAAGAAATAAGTGATGATCTTTGTGAAATCGTTCGAAAGCGGAAGCTTGATGCTATTCTTCATGCCGGAATAAACAAAGAAGCAAGTTTTATTATTATTATGTATTTAAAGTTATTTCTTTATTTTATAATGTTTCTTTTTAGGGCTGCGTACGAAAGGTAACTGAAATAGTTTCAAAAAAGTCTGGAATAATATTCATAACATTTATAAGCACAATCTTTTTAGAAATAATTGTTATTGCATTATCTCTATTACTATGTTGTAATACATTTCAAAAACCAAATAAAAATATATTAAATTCTTAACTTCTCCAAAAATTATTTAAATATGTATGTATGTCACACTAGCATTCAGATAAGAATATATTATTTGAAAAAAATGTGCTTGGCATTTAATGGGATTATTACACATGATAAAACTGGTAACAAGTAATACAATGATGGAAATGCAACTGCCAATTGCAATTTTGACATTATATCGATCCGAGAGTTTTTTTTATGAAAAAAAATCTATTAAAAATTAGCGTGGACGTTATCGTCAATAATTTGCTTCACGTAACTTTATCACTATCAGCACGTCAATCGTTTTAAGTATAATCTCTGTATATAAAATAGAATACTAATATCATGAAGAGGAACGAACGACACGACCTCTGACCATCCGCCACGGGAATAATACAGATGCGAAGAGTAGAGAAGGAGGGAAAATTAAAAAAACGAAGCTATTGGTGGATAATAAAACACAAAAACTGAAATGAGTATTTATACGAATGAAGGGAAGGTTCGACCGAGACAACAAAATGCCTTTTTTTTTGATTATGTACTTACATTGTAATTACGTTCTATTCAAGGGGTTATGAAGATTGGGAAGAGAAGAAATATTACAAAAAAAAAAAAGAATATTTTTCCATAGTAAAACAAGAGTATGAACTTTTTTGTATTTGGTAGGTACTTTGAAAAATTAAGCGCCTACTTTTTTTTAAAACATTTCCCAATGGGGAAAACATTTTCAAAAAATGGACACAAAACAGGAATTCAATTATTTCAACTTTTTTTAAAGAAACAAAATTTTTGATTGATAAAATAATTTTAAGAATTTCATTCAATTGATTTCAGGTACCTATACATATGTACATGAAAGAATGTTATTGTTTGAAGTTTTTATGTTGTAATAAATTTTCAATCAAGCAAAACTTATTTTGGTAATTTTTATGGCTTTGTTTTTAATTGTGTTTTTGATTTACAATTGATTTTACTAATTGATTACAATTAAATGCAAAAAAGATTTATCAGTCTTATGAAATTTTATTATTCTCCAAATAATAATTGTCCTCTTTCCAGATATCCATTTTGAAAAATAATAATTGTTGACACTTCTTGCTAGTTTGTTCAGTGTTTGTATTTAAAAAAAAAATGTCTATTTAATTTTTACGAAAAAAGTAAGGATAAGTAGATTTTCGTCTAATTTAATACCAAGTCTGTTTAATGCACAGAAAAAAAAAATCATTCGAAGCCCATAATATTCTATGTTCCTGAGATATTTGCGACCAACCGAAATTTTCGTAAGAGATAGTGTGGTAAAATTTTAAAGGCCGATGTTGAATGTGAACCACACCAACCAATCAACCCAACGTCAAGTTTTTATCTACATTTCATTTAAAATTTATCAATTTCAAAATTTGAAAATGTGAGTTCAAATCAAAATGCATCGAACAAAATCATCTTCAGTGATGAGGCACATTTTCACCTCAGTGGAGCAGAATTGCCGTATTTGGGCGAATGATACTCCAAGAGTGATTGCCGAAAAACCAATGCACCCACAAAGAGAGACTATTTGGTGCGGTTTATGGGCTGGCGGGCGGCGGCGTGGTTCTATTATCATGTAATGATAACACGTAATTGTTTAAAACTGTTTGTTTTGGAATTGCGACATAAAAATATTTTATATTAATTGCATTTAATTTCTTTTTATTAATATTTTTGTACCAAACCAAAAAAGTCAATATTACGCTCTATTTTTTGCATAAAATTTCCCGCGACAATTGTTAAAAGTAACGTAATTTTAATCGCTGCCTACTCGTTGTCGTAACATTCTTTTGGCTAAATCAATTGTTAGAAACATTAATTCGATCTCTTCTTGTTTTGGACAGCCAACAGTAAAAAATAAAGATCATCTCAATTTGGTAAAAGCAATACACATTTTTATACACACATTTTTTAGAGTAGGATAGAACAGTGTAGAACAGCGTAGGATAGGATAGGATAGAATAGAACAATAAACGTCAGACAACTTAGAACAGTCAAATATCTGACATCTGAAATTGTAAACAAAAAATAGTTTTGCATTGACTCACGTTTTATGTATGTACATATGTAGGTATATTTATTACCAATTTGTGATAAATAAACTATTTTGTTTCCGATACAAAAATCAATTAAAACTGTTCCAAATATATTTTATTTACTTTATTCTTACACCAAACAAATATAAAGCACAAAATACGAAATGAAAACCATTCAAAAATGATGACAGATGGTTTTGGCACTTTTCACCATTCTGTTCTACCTAAGAATCTAGTGTAGAAAATGCTGTTCTAAAGTGTTCCAAACTATTCTAGATTGCCTCATTTAACAGCAAACTAGAACACACAGAAAATTGATGTCAAACAACGGAGTCAATTTGTTCAACAAACTTGTTGTAAAGCTTGACACAATCAGTTTTTCGCAACCTGTCCGATTGAATCATCGGATGGCTCACAGTCTTCAAACAAGACCATTTCATTTCAAATTCAAGTGCTTCAAGAGACTGCCGAATCTCTTGGACACACGCATCCTTATGTTTCCTCTTGTAAATAAAGTGAATTTACTCCAAGAATTAACAGCAAATTTGACTTAACTATTGATGCCTGTACACACCATGATAGGTATACTAAGTTACCTTTCATGTACCTATTTATGTACCACGAAATACTATGAGAGTATTCGTTCTTTATTGCGTAACACGCTAAACAAAGGATCCTAGAATTTTAATTGCAGTATAGGCTATAATGGGAGTTGATATGGTATTTCTTTAAACATTAAGTAGGTGGTAAAATCTTAATGAATCATTTACGTATAAGTATAATAACAAAACAGTTTAATTTTGAAATAGATTTTAGTTTTAATTGCTTATCATTTCGTTTCCGAATGTTCATAACAGACTTTTATAAAAGTTCGAACTCCTGTATACAAATTATAAAAGATCTTTTAAGATGAAAATCTTTTACTATTCATATATGATTATAATTTGTGATTAAACAGAGCTTTCTAGTTCCATTTCTCAAAATTGTAAAACCAATTCATTAACACTCATTTTTGAAATGTTAAAATGACTTTAAGATACTAAAATGGCTTTATTGTAAAACTGTTTTTAATATACCAAACTAAAACGGAGACAAATTTTAAAATTATATCAAATTTCCAATCTCTGAAAGTTAGAAAAAACCCTGGCCTTGTTGGCGAAACCACGAAAAAAAAGGCAAACTATAATCGATGTGCTTGAGAATTTTAATCGACATAGAAGCTTGTTGACAAAAGCGAAATTCAATAAATTTATTAAAATAACCAAAATTAAACTGTTTAATTTGAACATAAATATTCAGCACATGTCAAGAATGTTTTGCAAGCGGGTTAGAAAGCCAAGAAGTGCATACCTTTGAAAAAAAGAAATGCTATTGCATTATATACCTTGGGATCATCAGCTGAGTATAGAACTGTCTCTGTATCTGTAGACATATGCAATGCATATCTCATTCTTAATCTTATGCACTTTATTTCAACTATTGTATAATTGTAAAGTTTTTACATCCCATCCCAATTAATAAAAAGACACAGGCATATTTAACTTTCAATTATTCATTTTATTTAAAACTAGGGGCCCGGCTTGGACAACCGAAGTTTATGTTGTAGTTGTAGAAACCATGCTTCAATTTTTGTATAAAACGTGGTCAATCTTTAATCCTTATAAAATATATTAAACCGGGATAAAAATTAGCATATGTGCTTTCCCAGCCTATTTATTGGTCTTTGACCCACAGTGTCAATAGTTAGCGAGGTGCCCTTCCCCTTGGCAAACTGCACATTTAAGCTGGGTCTTGTCCTCGACCAGTTCCTTTCCAAGCTTACACTTATCTAAATTATGGTTCTCGCCACAAACTTGAAGACATATCGGTGATACTAGAGAAGCAAAATTGGCACTTAACATGTTGTGCCCGAAATTCTTCGCAAACCAAAATATTGATCTGTCATCTAAATATAAAGTATTTAACGCTGAGTTAAACACTTGTTTGTGTTATGGTGTTCAGGCCTTTGGGATAATCCCCTTTGAGGAGTTTGAAGATTCAGAGATATTTCTTTAAACGTTTGTTTAGATTACCGAATGCAACGCCAACCTATGCAGACTATTTAATAAGGGTGATGAAGCGAAGCGGAAACAGTTATCATAGAGCCATCTTTCGTTGCAAATCTTTCAGTAATTGGAACCAACTGGCGCTATCTCACGATATCAGTACATCATTGTCTTAAGGTAACGTTACGAAATGGCATGATATATTTGCAACAATTATAGCTAAAGTTGATGACCAAATATGTGACCAACACTTAACAAAAACGTCCTCTTCGGCTTCCAGACTAATCTAACGCAATCTTGATCATCGTGTACTAAACCTAGGAAATTATTTAAATGTTAAATATCCATCTAAGGTTATAAGTACCATTTTCAGAGCCATAGTCGAATTAATGAATTTAATTTCATTCCGCATAGAACCGATCTTCAGCAAACTTGTAACAGGAGAGAAGAAGAGCTGTGTCAATAGCGATTGATTCGTTCTTTTTGTCTCGTTCACCGAAAAGATTGATTGATTGCAATCACTACTTCACTAATAATCTCGTTCAAAGGTGAAGAAATAGAACGAACAAAACTGAATTTGGGTCAATTTCATGTGTTACGTTCAAACTTGTATTTCCCCATTCTTAAAAGATTGTTTGTTTGGAACTAAAAGGTTACAATTTACAATAAACATTTTAAATATAAAGTCATGCAAATTTTTAAACCATGACATTTTTTAAAAATAAATCTGGCAGACCAATTTAAGCTTTAGTAAATTCATAACCAAAATGATTTCCTATCAACTAAGTTTGTACCCCAATATGTAAATTTTTCAAAACAATTATGTTAACAAGAATTTAAATCTGTTACTCTTTTTATGTTTTAAGTCATTAAGATTAAAAGTTTTTTATGTAGCAAATCATCAAAATTGTTCAAAACCCATGATTTATCTCTTTTTTTTTTATTTATTTTGTATACCTATTCATTTAAACGATCGTATGATGTACATTATGTAAATACTTAGTAATTGTAAAATAATTTAAATTTATCTAAAAATTATCGTAACCAAAGATTATCGTTACATTTTCTTTTATACTTATGTATATTATTTTCTTTTCATCTTACTGAAATGTCATTCCCAGCAGACGGCAAATATATCAGGTCCGTATTCTTATTTTAATAAAAAAAAATTTTAATTTTATCAAGGGAAATACAAAAATCTATCTATAATATGCTTATGCATGTTTGGAAAGAGATAGAGGTATAATTTATCCCTAATAATTGTCTTCATAACCGTATTAATTGTATTTTTCTTTTTGAGTATTCATTTTTACTTTGTAAGATAAATAAATTACACCGAAATATTTAAAATTCAATTTGAATTAACAGATGGAAATCAATGAAAGACGATGCCTACTTAGTTACCATCAAAATTAACTTCTCGTTATGTTGATGCACTAATAAATTTACAGCACATTTGTCTTCTTCGACTATGTTCTTAAGCAAAGGCACTAGCATTAGCTACTCAGTTTAACTTAGTGTCCGCATGGGGCTAGTAAATAAGGTGTAACTTGTAAGTAAATTATACGTATGCTACTTTATTGAGAATATAGCACTCTATATTGTAGCAAAAAGTTGTATACCTCTAAGTAATATTACTTAGCAATTATTACAAGTCCAACCAACATTTCTTCCATAAGAGAATGTAAAAAAAAAAATCACAGAATCGACTATCCTAAGCTAATAAGATAATAATAATTATAATTAATGTTTTGTGGCGCTAAGGCGAAGAGTATTTGTTCACGGTATGTAGATTCGTTCATTAAAATAAAATTAAAATAAAATTTAAATAAAATAAAAAAAAGAGGCTGGGTTAAACACTAATTTCTTCCCATTATACTTATGAAAAGTTACCATTTATTGAAGAAATCAAAGAAAAGGTTTCTTATGAATTTGTTAACTTTTGTAAGAACTGTGTAATCGAATTATCCTTACTGTTAATAATCTGACTTTTGATGTTGATTGATAACAATCTTGCTAACAAAAATATTATCATACATATGTATGTATGAAATTTCTCGGGATATGATAGTAAAAAAAAAACAATTTTGAAAACACTTTTGTAAAATACTCTCAGTTCGATATTTTTGGAAAGTGTACATTAAATTAACAGTAATATCATGAATAACATTAAACAAGTTTGGAGACAATTTCGTTACCCGCTCTCGGGATATTAGAGTCGAAAAACAATTTATGGTAAATTTTGGAAGCTAATTTTTATTCTGACTTTTTTTCATTTTTATTATACAAATTTGTTAAAATTTAATCATTTGTCAACAGTTGTATTAAGTGTAAAAAATAAATGCCTACTTTGCAAAAGTTCGTAATAAAAAATAAATCAAAAATATCACCCGCCGCGCCGTCGAGATATTCATGCCGAAAATAAATGTATAAGATTTTTAGTTTTTTTATAATAATAATTATAATATTTATTTTTTTTTAAACGCCAATAATTGATTTTCCTGTCCATAATTTTCCCAGCTGTTTTCAAATGTCATTTAACATAGTACAAAATTATTTTGAAGATAATATGATTTTTCATTCATTAAATATTTGCGCCCCAAAATTTTTTTTTTTAATTTTTGATTAAAAAAATGGTAGGTATGCTGTTTTTTTCTAAATTTATTTATTTATTTTTTCTTATTAATAACATATTTAAAATATACTATTAATAAATGATAGATGAGAGCACTAGCAATACTGTGAAATAAACCACTTGACAAATTTATTTTAAAATCTTTTCTGCAAGCAATATTTAATTGGAGTTGATATCTCTATTTCTTCTAGTCCTTCAAATGTATATTGTGAAGGTAAATTTTTTTTTATTATCTACATTATGTACATACATATGTATGTAGCTACATTTATAACCTTACACAATTTTGTAATGCACATTTTTTTGTCAGTAAAATATTATGCTTGTTGCTCGACACAATGTCTTTTTTTTACACCTCACAGATGCTTTTTGCTTTAAAATTGGATTTTTGTATACCTAATCTTTATTTCAATTTAAATTTTAATGCAATTTCTTTTATATCTTTTATAATTAAAATGTGTTTATTCTGTCCTCGTTGTGTACCTACTCTTTTCGCAATTCTCATTTATCCGGGAAAGTCCGGGTTTTTGAAACTAGAGAACTAGTTTCATCTAAACATATCTGGCAACCCTATTTCAGATTAATAAAAAAAATCTATCACCTGATTTACTTGAGCGCATCAAATTAAGATAACATAAGGTCAATAACTATATAAGAAGTTCGCATTTCACTAATCTGAGGATTTGAGCGAAACCCAAGGTTGTGGGTAACAAAGTTGTAAAAAAAATTGATGTGTGGACTTATTCGAGCAAGATCAATTTTTTTTAAAGTAAATGATGTCAGAATAACAAAACGTATATAATCTGACCATTTCCGCAAGCCGAACGTTATTGAAATCGCAATTTAAAAAACAATTTCTTTAAATGAAAAAATATTTAAAATTACATAACACTTACACTTAAGTATTATACAATTTTTAAAGCAAACGCTGTGTTCTATTAGACTGTTTTTAAATCAAGTGAAATAAATTTATAGTTTTCGAAAAAAAAAACAATTCATAATTATTGTCAGCCAAATAAGATTTTAAAAAAAGTTTGAAGTTCAATTTTTCAAAATGTTAATATTATATAGAATTTTTTAAATTCAGAATTCATTGCTCTTATTAGTTCTTAATCAAAAACTGAAAACTGTATAAATTTATTCCATATACATACATATGTACATATGTATGTACATACAGTTTTCGAGAAAATTTCTTTCTACTTGTTATGAGATTTTTATTTTTTGCTTGCTTTCATAAATACATTAGCTATAAAGCTAATGAGGTGAGGTATGCAACGTAACAGCCTTGGTATATCATAGGAGTTTGCGTTTGTGTGAAGTTGGGTGTATTTTATATTCAAATTAGCTGTATTTAAAAAAAAAAATGTTCTTTAATATCTTCATCCATAAAATTAATTAAAATAAAATGGTAGAATTGGCAGTTTTTATTTTTCTTAACAAATAGAATACGTAAAATCATGAAGTTTTCAGTTTTAGAATGAAAATTATGTTTTTAGATCAGATTTGTTCTAAATCTGCATTTGAGGAGATTTATATTTGTGTGGTAAATCTTCAAGATTTAGAGGAGATTTATGACAAATCTACCTAAATCTCGGGTTAGTGCCCGGTGGTATATTACTAAGAACTAGATTCAACATCAGCATTCTGAAGAGTGGGAAAATTTCTTTTTCCAATAACTTTTACTAGAATGGGATTCACTGTAACAAATATTAAAAATGTTATTATTAAATGAATTTTTTTTTTCAAAATTTCGAGTTTAAAATTAATTTTATAAAACTAAAACATAACTTTATTCTTTATATAAAAATGAGTTTCAAAAATGTGTGTTAGTTAGTGTTTTCAACTCGAATGAATGAATGAATATAATTTGTGCACTGCGACCTGTAAGATCTATTGTGCCCCCTACTAGAACTGGGGATGTTCCCATTTGTCTGCTATTACACCACGACTCATGAGTCGTGACTCATCTTCGAATTCTACTTTGAAATTTCATCCTTTGAGTCGAACACTATTACACCTTGACTCTTAAGTCATGACTCTAATTTGGCAGCTCTTTTTCATTCAAATTTCGTTGTTTGGGAAATCTTTTATTCTGTCTCGCTCTTTCAACTATAAGAGTATACATGTGAACTCGAGCACGCTGAAAAAAAAATAAAGAGGTAAAAGCAAAATAACAAATTAGTGAAAATAAAATGTCAAAAATGAGTCGTGGGAAATTTGCCCGCGACTACTACTTAATTTCATGCGGTGTGTGTAACGTTTTTGGTTGTAATTGCCAAGTAACAGTTTTACCTGCCTCACTTTAGGAAATTCTTTCCAGATTTTTACTCTTTAAGCTTCATCCTCTTTTTTGATTTTGTTTTTAATCAAATTGTCCCCTAATCCACAATACGGTTCTGGTGCTAATAGTGGAGTTGAGACACCTATTTTCGCTAAGGAGTCTGCCTCCTCATTTCCCCGAACTCCTACATGTCTAGGTACCCAATAGAGAGTGACACAAACTATTTTTGAATTAACAGTGTAGGATGCTAGCTCTTTTAGAGCTGCTGAGTTGCCGCTAAAGCGACATGTTAAAAATGAACTCAACGGTCAAGGCCAAAAGCTGAAAATGGAATTAGAAGTCTAAATTTGTTTATATTTCATTTTGGTTAACCAGTTCAATCCATTATGGAAATGCTTTGACACACAGCAACTTCATCGCACGATCATTGAAAACTGCTTATCGCAAAAAAACGCAAAACTTTAGCTAGTAGTAGTAGTTTCTTTTACATTTTGAAAGCCTCTTCCAATGATAAGATAAAAAATAATGAATATTACAACCAACATTTTTTTCTTAAATTTTAACTTAACGGTCCATCGCATCGGCTCGGCAATACTAATCGGATAAGATTTGTACGTTTCTCAGCCTGTCTTTTTTTTTAACACACGGTTTCAATAAAACAGCGGTCACATTTGTGTGGTTCGGAGAACGATAAAATTTAATTCGTTCGCGATCGAAAAACCAAACCGGGAATTTAATTTTTAATTCGATCGCGGATTTTATTTTTCGGATCTTTAAAAATAAAATTTGTGTTCGTGAACGAACTTAATTTTGTTGAGAACTGAAAAATTTAATACGTTCAAAGCGTGTTGGCTGCAGTCGCGGTGGCGTTGGTCGTGTATGCACTGGGGAATTCCCAATTATTATCAATAAATTTTACTGCGGATAAAAAAGGGTATTTTGCATAAATGCAATTGCAGGTAATTGTCAGGCCACTCTTCTACTTTCCAATGGTTTCTCATTCAAATAATCATCAATACTGACACCAACACCACTTTCTTAAAATATGTTTTTATAAAGTCACTTTTCTTTGACACCTCATAAGAAATATCCTTTTTTAATTCTTTTTTTGAACCATAATGAACATTTTCTTATAACAGCTATTAATACATATGTAATTAAAGACAACAGCGTAAGAATCAACCAAACTTCACGAAAAACATTCAAGAAATAATATTTTTTCCGATCCTTTTCAGATCTTTTCAATTTCTATTCGTGAGAGAACAAAATCGAAAAAAAAAATAATTATTTCGATCTCTCACGAATGAAAAAAAGAGAAAGAAAATAATTTAATTCGTTCCTAGAGAGATCTGAAATTTTCGGATTCCGAAAACAGTATCCGTATGAGAATTTTATTTTTTTCGGATAGTGAGAAGTTCGGAAAAATGTGAGAAGTATCCATATTAATCGGTTCGCGAACGATATTTTCCGAACCCTATACTATTAAAAGAACAAAAGCACAAGAATATAATATTAAAAACAAAAGAAATATACAAAATATAAAATTATTTATTTATGCAAACGTCAATTTATTAAATTTCACCTGAAGTGATTTCGAAAAGTATTCGAAGTAATGAAACCGATCGAAAGATAGAACTCTAAAAACAATTTCACTCGATTTTCAATTTAGATTTCGATTTCATTTCACTCGCTTTCAGGAACCTAGCTGTATGATTATGTTTTGGGTACGATAGCTTGTTTCGGGGTTACGTTCAGCGCATTTCGCAATGGCATTCACTTCTGCATGAAAATACTTGTGGACTGTCATTGGTATCGAAATTTTGGTTCTTGGCCCAAAGATACCTGCTCCAGTCCCCTCAGACGTTCTCGACCCACACAAGTATACCACCTGATGGCATTTGTATTAAGGTTGTAGTTTGGTAGCTTCGCTTACCCACTCCTTTTTACAGCTTAACTTTGTCGAGTAGTTCTTGTCAAAGTTAAATTTTTTGTGCATGCCATCCCTTGGGATGTCTATAAGATCCACAACAGAAGATTTTGGAATGCGGATTCCTGCTCTTTGGCTAATGCATTTTCTAGGTCTAATTCCTTCTTTCTCGAATCTCATAATTGCTCCATTTGCAGCACTATCAATGACCTCGTGTAGAGGAGAAAGTTGAAGAATAACTTCTATTCACATCACCATTTAGTGTGAAAAAATATAATGATATAAAGCAAGGATTTATAATACAATTTTTAGATAATTTTGAAAGGTGTAATTAGATGTCTATTTTATGTTTTTTAATAAAGTTGTAAATTTTGACAATGTTTTCATGACTTGGTGTTTTTAAGGCTTCGTTGAATGATGATGACTGCTGTTGGTGAGATGCGGAAAGCTGTTGTTGTAATGTTGAGGATAGGCAGTTGCTGGGAATTAAAATGTGTTTAATATCGATCTGGGAGTTGCATGTTGGACATAACGGTGGGTTTTCTTTGCGGAGCAAGTGTTGGTGGGTTTAAATGGTATGACAAAGACGCAATCTTATGAAAATCATTGGTTTCGAATTAGTCAATGGAAAAATAGGTTGGAGTTTTTCGGGGTTCACAGTGGCATAGCGATAATTGTAGTTGTTCCATTCCGACCTAGTTTTTAACGCATGCTTTTGGAAGATGTTGTGAAGCAGATCAGGTCGGGGGTCTATAACAAAATTATACGTTGGTGTGCGATGTGCTTTCTGTTAATAATCATGTAATCTCGAATTCTTGTTATTATATCAACATTGTGATTGGGATTCTTAACTGCTTTAATCATCGATGGGCTGTCGGAAGCTATAACAAATTTGCCTGTAATTGATGTACAAGATGTTATGGTCTTAAGGATTGCAAAAACTTCTGCAGTAAATATTGATGTTTTGTTTTCAAGTTGACCTGAGCACAACAAAGAACCGTTTTCCAAAACAGATGCAAATGATGTGCTGTGTACTGTAATTTTTGCTTTTGCGGCTCTAATATTTCTGCGAAATTGGGCTTTCGTTTTTTTATACAAAATAAATTAACCTCATTATGAAATCTTCTCAAGAGTCTCCATGCATTATTTTTTTGTATACGTAGTGCGTTTAACTCAGGGTTCCACCATGCCACTGTTCTTTTAGTTTTTTTTTGGAGTGCTATGCGGAATTGATTTGTTGGCTGCAGTTCGAATTACTTTAAGTAGGAGGGCAGCCTCCTTATTAATATTGGTTGAAAGTTTATTTACTGAAAGGTATTCTGATATGTGCTTATGAAAACAAGCCCAGTCAGAAAGATCAGTTTTAAACTTATTGTTAACTGCGGTTTGAGCGTAAGTTGAACCAAGAGCAAGTGTGCAAATTATGGGAAAATGATCGCTATTGTGAAGATCATCCAAAATCTACCATGAGATTTTATAAAGTAAGTCGGGGGAGCAGCAGGTTATGTCCACATGTGTAAGCGTGTTATGTGTGGAGAAGTGGGTTGGTGAACCGTCATTCAAAATAATCAGATCAGAGTATGTTGGAAAGTTTTCTATGATAGAACTTCTGTGGTTTGTGATTGGCGATCCCCAAAGAACACTCCATGAGTTAACATCGCCTGTTAAAAGAAAAGGTGTTTTTACTTGGTTAAATATGTTAGTAAGATCTTCCCTAGAAAATGTTTGTTTTGGTAATATATTTATTAATAAAATGGTAAATTTTAAAGATAATTGTACTTCATCAGCTGACACTAATATATTCGACACTATCGAAATTTTGGAATGCGGAATATTTTTTTAATGATAAATTCCAATACCCTGTTTTGCTGTAGTGGTTTCTGGAGAGTTGTGAAAGAAGCCTTTGAATGATTTTGGTATTTGAGGTATAAAGTTGTGCGCACAATGTGTTTCTTGGATAGATATTATGTTTGGGCTATAATGCTTTAATGAGGATGTTTAATTCGTCATAGTTGTTCGAAAAGCCTTGAATATTCCATTGTAAAATGTTTATTTTGTTGTCAAAAAATTTATATTGATCAGTTTGATGAGGCCGTAGATATCAATGGCCGGAGGAAGATTGGGTATTACCCAATCCCAATCCCGCTCCCGCCAGTGATGTTTGCGGCCTATTGGTTAGTAAAATATGATTGTTTTTATTCATTGTCTTCTTTATCAGAAGTGTCAATATATTGTTTTGTTTTTTATTAAATTGTTGGTGATGGAAGAGATAAATGAGTTTATGGGGTTTGAATATATTGAAGTAGATTCAGTTTTTGTGTAATTGTGGTTTGAAGCAATAGCGGGCAGCGGGCGAGTGATTGTCATATTATTTGTGTTGTTTTATTAATTGAGAGGGTATGTGCCGAAGCGGTAAAGGGTTGTGAGGAAAGTTGAGTTATGGAAGTAAATGAGTTTTCTAATGTTTTGTTTGTGATGTTGTTTTCTGCTATAGTTATTGGAATTTGTGGTACATTTATTTTGCATAGTAGTGTTATTATCTTTTGGAATTTCTTTAGCTTTTTCGGAGAATGTAACGTTTTTGGATGTTATTTGAGATGGAAACCTAAAATTATAAGTGCGCTTGGCTTCGGCCATACTACACTTATTGCGTGTTTTAATGGTCAAAATATCTTTATTTTGTAAATATTTATGACAGGTCTTTGATGATGATGGATGATTGTCGGAGCAGTTAGCACACATAACACGTGTACATTCTGCAGGTGCATGTGGTGGAAGATTGCAATTTTCACACATTTTGTTTTTGCTACATCTTGAAGTAGTGTGGCCAAGAATTTGGCAATTTCTGCACCTCATCGGGTTTGGGATATACTCTTGCACTTTTGTTTTATACCACGCAATGTCAATAGTAGTTGGTGGTTGATATCTATCTAAAGTGAAGATCATCAAGCCAGTAGGATGCTAGGTGTTATCTTTTGTTTTTAAGAATTTGTAAACTGAGGTTAAACTTTGTGGTTTTAGTTCACTAATAAATTTCCTCTTCCTTTATGTTTATTAAACACTATAAACTATACCCTTTGAGGAGTTTAGGTTGGTGTGCATTTTAATTGAAACTGGGCACCGGTTTGCTAGGTTAGTAACCTTTAAAAAATTTTCGGGAATTGCTTTTCTAATAACGAAAATACTTACAGAAGACAATGATTTCTTTTCATCAATCGATGTTATAGTTATAAATGTCGGGTCTTTAGTTGAAGAGGTGTTGGGTAGGGTTGGGAATTCATCAAAAGAAGAACTTTTGTTCTTCTTTGTTTTCGGCTAGAATTCTAGTGAAGAGTCAGCTAGAATATCGAACCTATTCCCGGGTTTAGTTTTATTTGTCCCCGGGGCCATCCTTGCTTTAATTTTTTACCTTCGGGGCAAGAAAAAAAATTAGACGTGGTCAAAGAAAGCACAAAATTAAAGTTGGTTAAGCTCAGTGAGAGCGAGAGAAAGTAAGCTTATTATTAGACAACTTACACAGAGAAAAAGTCAACGCGAAGTAAACGCTTTGAGAGGTAGACGGTGCCTGTGTAGTAGTTTTAAGTACGGTTCTAGTATGCCATGCAACCGCACAATAGGTAAAGATTGGTCTTACCATCATGGTGTACACCAATCTCAGGATGTAGGGTTTGCATCACCAAGATTTTCCTGCAAGTCTCTTGCAAATCATTAGGGCCTTTGTGGCTTTCTCAACCGTCATTTCTGTATGTTTTTTCCATAGAAGTGTAAAACCTATATATTTTAACTCCTTTTCTGGAACGATAATTGTACCCGCTAACCGTATATTTTTCATGTCAGGCAACAATCTTCTGTTGTCGTTTATGTTAGGTTTATTGAAAGCCCACAGTTTGACACCATTTAAATGTAATTGTTAGGTCTCTCTGGATTATATAACAGAGTGTGCCTTTAAACTTCCCTATAGCCGTGTTTACAATGTCATCAGCAAAGCCAATGCATCTTATTTCCTTGGAAGTTAGTGTTTCTAGCAGTTCGTCCACTACCAGACTCCATAGCACAGGTGACAAGACCCCTCCCTGTGGACATCCTCTGGTTGTGGTGATTTTTTGGGCTTTTGTACCTGCCAGTGCCTCAGCCGTTCTTGTTCCTAACATTTCGCATATCCATCTTGTTAAAGTGGTTGGTACGTCCTTCCTGACAAAAGCTTCTGTTAACCACCTCATGAGAGGTATTATCAAAAGCTCCTTCTATGTAAAGGAAGGCAGAAATTGCTACTTCTTTCGTATCCAAGGCTTTATGTAGTGTTAGTAAGTTCATACAGAGCAGTTTCTGTAGATCTTCTTGGGCCCTATGCCACAAAAAACTTATCAACTTTTCACTTAGCACTTATCAACTTGATAAGTGTTTCAGTTACACAATATACTTCGCAAATTTCAAATTTCAATTTGACAAATCGGACAGATTACAATAACTCCCTATGGGAAGTTAAAAAATAGGCTGGGTGCGACTTACACTGATAACTTCCCATTAGGGGCCAGTTATAGCTATCATTGGTTTTCATCATTGAAAATTTTATTTTGCTGTTAAAAGCGATAGAGAAATTCAAATTTGTCATTGGATGAAAATATCGTATGAAAATGAAGCTAATGACTTGGAGAATTTTTTTAGTGAAAAAAATATTTATTTTAACCCGGAACTTTTCTGTAAGTTAAAGAAAGAAACGAGCTAGAATCCACATGCCGTATGAAGATGAAAGAGGTCCAGCGTAGTGTAAGACGTGATAAACGTAATCACACCAACCTTCTGGCCCTAAAGAACAAGAAGCCGCAAACAGGTGCTACAGCAGAACTCTCCATAGAATAAAGAAAGAACTTGCTGGCGTGCAGAGTTCAAAACAACACCCGGTTAAAGATGGAACCCTGCTGATATCGGATAAGGACCAACTCAGAATGTGGAAGGAGCATTTTGCTCTTGTCTTAAATCATGTTTTTGACAGTAACATGCAAATGACATCTTCTGAGTTACCCAATACAACCAATTCCCGATTACGAATTTCACCCCCCAGTAAGGAAGAGATAATGTACCGCCGTCAAAGCACTGAAGAACAAAAACGCGGTAGGACTTAACGGCATTCCCGCAGAATTGCTACAAGCAGCACCAACAACATCCAGCGAATTGCTGCAACCGCTCATAGAGACAGCGTGGGTCTCCGAATGCTTTCCCGAAGAGTGGAAAAAGGGAATGATTGTCAAGCTCCCAAAAAAAGGAGACTTGATGAAGTGCGAAAACTGGAGGGGTATTTACGTTTTGCCTGCAGGCGCCAAAATAATAGCAAAGAATATTTTAGATCGCATTAAAGAACACCTCGAAGGATCGCTCGACGCTGAACAAGCAGGTTTCCGCACTGGGTCCTCCTGTATTGATCACATTAACACCTTGAGGATCATCATGGAACAGTGCGTCGAATATCGATCACCACTCCACCTGCTGTTCATTGATTTCGAGAAGGCCTTCGACAGCGTCAACAGGGAGTTTATCAGGCTTGCTTTGCGGAGGAGGGGTATACCGGAGAAACTCATTGCTATTATCAAAGCGACTTAGGATGGGTCCAAATGTCACGTCTTACACGGAGGTAGGTTGTCTAAAGAATTTGAAGTCCAAAGAGGGGTCAGGCAGGGCTGCATACTGTCACAAATCCAGTTTTTATTGGTGATAAGCGATGTACTGCGGATGGCTTTGACAGGAAGGGTTTTCTGGCCTAATCGTATCTCCAACGAGGATCTACATAGACGAACAGGTCAGGAACCCATAGACACCATTATACGAAGGCGCAAGTGGCAGTGGATTGAACACACGCTTCGAAAAGGTAATGACTGCATTGCTGGCCAGGCAATGCAGTGGAATCCACTCACACAAGAAGGAAGAAGAGTTGGTAGACCGAGAAGCACGTAGAGAAGGAATCTGCGAGATTGGGAAAGAACTGGAGGGAGCTCAAACACGTCGCTGGAAACCGTACACGATGGCGCGTAGGAGTAGTTGAGGCCCTTGTAACGCTAGGGAACACCAACGGACTTTGTAGGTCTGAGGACCTAAGAAAGTAATTTTTTTATAGTTTATTTATTGTAAAAATATTTCGATTTTATATTAGGCAACATTTTATCATTTATTGTTGTAGGTATTGACAAATGCATTATAATGAGAATAAAATACAATTTAAGTCAATGTCACTGCTTGTTATGAAGATGTTTGAGCATAAAAACAATTTTTGATAATTTTCGTTAAATTTTAACTTTAGCTTTTTTCTTAAAAAAAGTCTATTTAATATTTGTATTAATAATTGTATTTTGTGAAATCTTAAATAAATTTGTCAATATCGTTATTCATTCTTGAGATATGTATTAAAGTCAGAATACATTTTCTTGTTCTTTAGAAATTTCACTTTCACTTACGTCATACAAATTCTAACATCTTGAAAGCTTCACTAGTAATATCAATATGCATTTGCAAAGCGATCGTTTTATTTGCAAACTTTTGATAAACTTACCAAAATTCGCTTTGCAAAAATAGAATTGTAAATTTTTGTGGAACGAAACAGTATAATTTTTGCAAAGTCTTTGCAAATTACACTTTTCAATATTAACTTTGCACTTTGCACAAAAGAACGTACGTGGAACAGAAATTGCAAAGTGAAAATAAAAATTGCAGACTTTGCAAATTACAATGATCATATTCAACTTTTCACTTATCAGATTTTATAGTTCTGTGGAACAGAATGCTTTGGAAATTCACAAAAAATGTGCAAAGTGCAAACTGAAAAGTTGTTTTGTGGAATAGGGCCCTGCTCTGTAAGCATGCTGTCGCAGACTTAATGGATTAATTGATAGTACGTCCTTCGGATCTCTAAAGTTTTCAGAACGAAAGTGGTTAAACTTATTGGTTTGAAGGACTTTTAAAGAGTTGTATCTTTTTTTCCCAATTTCCCAATTTCCCGTTGTGTAATTTTCATTTTTTTTTCCGTTTCAAATGTATTAAGGAAAACGTTAGAACGATTTTGTTGTTTAAATGTGTGTGGCCGCCTATCGAGCGTATTTATGTACCGATTTCAATTTCGTTTTTGGCATTTTGTAGAGAATTGTCGGTATATACAAAAATGATATTCGAAAACAATTCTTTACAAAATGAAAATCCATATACATGTTTTTCTCGCTTTGACTCGAAAACGGCTGGACCGATTGGACTTATTTTGTTTTTGCCATATTTATGAATATAGCAATGCAGTGCAATTAATAAGTGATTTTTGTATGGAAAACAAAAGTACTTTGTATTCATTTTTGGTGGAGAAATTAATAAATAATAGATGGCGTTGTAGTACGACAATGCCAAAATCTGGTAGATGCAGTTATACGATGACTTGGGCTGACAGGTGTCCTGTCTGCATTGTCATTTTCTATTGATCAAATGTGTTGATTTTTCTGCAAATGGTTGAATTTTGCATCTTATAACACTGATTCGGAATAGTCGCATATCGCACAAAAATACGCAAACTATAAAATAAAAATTATCTGAAATCTGAAGTTCTGAACTATACGAAATTGTGCAACAGTTCATGCTTGAAGGACATGACTCATGAAAACAATGTGACAATCAACGAAAAATTCAAAAGAGAAAAGGATATCCCAGGGGTTACAATTATTTCAATACTGATCTTCCAATAAAAGCTGAAAATTTACATTGAAATTTTAATTATCTGAGTTTTATTATCATCATGGAGTTTATCACACGGCGTTAAATTGGGGTGAAACGAAGTACAATTTTAAATTATTTTTACACAGGATCAATTTTTTTCTTGAGAGGGTAGGAATTAGCTAGTTTAAAATAAAGGAAATATTTCTGGCTTTTCAAACATGTATAACATGGCATTTTTTTGTCTCATAATTTTTTTCTTGTCTTAACACAACCTTCTCGTTGAAGCTCCTGACGCAAAAATAATACAAATAAGTATGTAGCATTCAAACACAGACGCCGAAATGGTAAATGAACGACAAGAATAGTGTTGTATGCGTATTTTATTCTGTACAAAATAATGACACACAGTTTTATTTTAAATTTAGGATGAATTTAATCTTCTTAATACAGATTTGGTTATAATATAATTTTTCGTCTGGCAGAAAAGTATTTTTTTTTTAATATAATTTTAATCAATGCTTTCGACGTTTAATGCCTTTTTTATACCCTTTTCCATACCAACCACCCTGTATACGTACAAAATTTTTACGATAAAATGCTGGAGTATTCATTGGCAATTGTTTATTACTGGAGGTATCACAACACTCACAAAAGATAAGAAGTTCTTTGGAAATTTTTTTTATTCTTGTATCGTGTTCATGTGACCAACTTTTATAAAACTGACATTCAAGCTCAGCATATTTATCGAAACAAAATTCACAATCAGCTGCTTTGCGATTCATCTGAAATATTGGTAATATTTGTAAGCCCCACATGTTTAATTCTGTTGGAGGTGGATGAACAATGCTGTGAAGTCCTGGGTAAGCATAGCTGACATCAAACCAAAATGGAAGTCCACTTTTTGATTTTATATACATATTGCTTTCTGAACCTAATTCAGCAGATAATCTGGCTTGTATTAACTTTCCTTCAAAAGTTAAAGGTTTTCGCGGAATTGAACCGTTTTTTAAAAATACATTGCTTAGTCCAATAGAAAAATTTGTTTTAATGCTGGATCTTTTATTAATCGGTGTTCTTGTGAGTGGACCCTGGTTTGTTAATATATTTGGGGAAAAAATTTGTATATTTCCTTCAAAACTGGATCCTTCATCTCTCTCTCTGTTTAATCCTTCTTCACATTTGATTTGAGATTGTGATACTGTATGTAGTTCTTCAGGAAGCAATGGAGTAGCGTGATAAAATATAGGATCTCGACTTTTACTATACTGTTGTACATGAATATTGAGGTGATTCATCAATAGTTCCATGACAACATCACACTTCCCATTTATTTTTATTGTGGCAATATTATCCTTTGGAGTCCATTGAAGGTTCAAAATACAAACTTTTGCACGATTCTTTGAAGGACGATCCATTTGCCAAAGCCAGTGATATTTTTTAAGCACTTTTAAGCTGGACCCTAAACATAAAATGACATCAGCAGTATTTGCATTTTGACAAGCGCCCATCCAATTTAGCGGCCGGTTAAGACTTCCTTTTTCACCAAAGTGAACAATTGTGTCCATTAGCGGATTTTCACAATTATAGCACCTTCTGTTGGTTTTATGAGCATATCGAGCTGTAATTTCAGTAGTATCAAAGAGTCTCCAATAAACAGCATTAGGTTTGCATTTAGAACAAACTTCAATATACATATTACCATGGATTTCTGATAATGATTTAACTGGGAGCCCAGATCTTAAATGAAGTCCATCACAATTTTGGGATACGATGTGACGTAAAAGTTTTCTTTTATGAAGTTCAAATAGAGCCATATGAGTGTAAGTAGGATTCGCGAGTGACAAGTCATGATTCCCAATGTCTTGTCCTTTTTGTAAAAGAGTCCATATGCCATTACTACCTCTATAATCAGGTATATGCGCTGCAGTACTTATTCCTGCACCTGTGTAACAAACGAGATGCTTTGCTTGTGATATTATTTTTGCTAGCTCTGCTACCTTCTTTTCGATCATAGCTGCAGAATCTTCTCTTTCAATTTTACGGTCTTTATATAAAAGAACTTTTTCTTTACGTGTTTTTATTTGTCGGACCAAATCGACATTTTTCTCCAGTAAACAATAATCTTCTTTTGTCCAAGTTGATTCACATCTCTTTAATATAATTGAAATCTAGAAATAAAAAATTATATATGGTTAAAAATTTTCCGATAGAAAATATATTTTTTATTAACATATCAGCCAAAGCCATGATTCGAAATAAGGCAAAGAACCCAAATCCAACCTCTACCCTCTGCAAGTTCTTATAATTTAATAAAAGTACCTAATTTTTATTTCAAGGCAAGACGCCTATTTTACCTTAACAATCCACTTGAAACAAACCTTATTAAAATACCCTACAGTTAAAATATACTTCTAAAGATAATAACATATCACATGAAAAACCAAATTTCTATCTCTATCCCACAAACCCCCACTACTCTTAATACCACATTACCCTCTTCTTCTGTCTCCTGGCTAACTGAAAAAAATCTATACAAAGAAATATTCTTACAAACTCCCTGATAACAAACAAGATTCTAATGATCAAAACCAAATCTTTACCACAAAACCTGCTACTCAAAATAAAAATAACGAATAAAATAACCTCAAATTCAATTAAAAATGCACGAAAATCTACGAACCAAACCGAAATAATGAATGCCTCTGAATATGAAACAGATAACGTGAATATTAATTCACCCATCACAGCCCTTGCCCAAATCCTTATACAACAAAGCAAATATTATATTTGCCACATACTTCCAACAATAATGATCATAAATATGATCCAAAGTAATAAACAACCGCTGTAAATTACAAACCCCGCAGGGCGTTTATCGAACTGGTCGGACCAAAATAATGATCCAAGCACCTCGACAAGCGTACAGCAGGGTCATAATGTCAACATCAACATACAACGGCCAACCACAATTTTGACACAACCAAATTCCACAGACGACAAAACTGTAAAAATGTAATAAGAAACATTCAATGGAACATAAGTGTAAGTTCACAAACGTCAAATTTAGCAGATTCTGGCATCACTTTTCCCGTCAACTGGTCATTATAGCCAAAAAACTGATGCGCAAAAACTATACAAAAAAGCATCACTACGATAGCGTGATTATTCGGCATCGCATCAGCAACAGCTGCATCAGCATCGCAAAAAGCAGTGATGCGAATGAATGCAGCAAAATTTAACGTTTGTGAACTTACACGTAGTGATGCTTAGTTTTTGCGCATCAGTTTATGCAACTTTGCTATAATTACCAGTTGACGAGGTAAGTGATGCCAGAATCTGCGTTTGTGAACGTTTGAGTTTCAACATTTGGGCATCATTACTGCAGTTATGCGTTTGTGAACTTACACTAAAACATAATTTAACACAACCAAGCACACTCTTTCTTCTTCAAGAAGAAAAAGTTTGTGTATTCAAGTTAACCAAAATTACAAGGTTTTAAATAGTATTCTGCAATGGAATATAAAAGACTTTTTAAATTACTTTGACGAACTAATACTACGTTTTCACCGAACATAAATCCGAGATTTAGCGATTGAGATTTAAGGCCCGTTTGCTGATTCGAAACTTGAGATCTTATGTTCAACATAAACGCTTAAGTAATGCTTTGCACAAAACTCAAAACTAAACCTTTGTATATAAAATCTTAGTAATCACAATTTCGTGTTACCGAGGAGGTTGCACTAGGGGCGCTAGTTGTACGAAAATTTCTCACTTTAAGAGAACGAGAAGAGTCAAGCGTAATATAAAAAAAGCTAGTGTGGGTATGAAAGGAGTATTCTATTTTCAGTCATAAGTAGGCAAAAAAAATCGCATATACATATAAAAAAAGACGTTTCTTCTTGTCTGAGCATTATTCGCATAGGATTGTACTTGTATACAACGATTGCTTTCAAATTTTGTTTGTGGCTGCCTAGCGACGGATTCGTGTGTGCTATTTATTTGTCTGTAGCTATGTTTGCTTGAACGTAGCTTTTCTTAAATCGTTTTATATTGATTTTTCAATTTCTGTAAAAACTGATTCGTTGTTGCCAAATTTGTGGTTTATTGGATTGATGTCTTTCTTGTTTTTAATTATTTTGCAAATTGTTCGAAAGGGAGTAGGTGGATGAGTAAATAGTAGCTTTGTAGGCAGGTGTTGTTGATATTTAAGTTATGAGAATAAAACAAAACAAATTGATGCCAAAAATAATGTTTTAATATTTCAAAGGAGTATTCATTTATATTATATTTTGTTGAAGCAAAAATCTTGATAGATACATTGATTTTTACTCAATTTAATGAAAAAATAACAACATCACAACCGAAATTATAATTTTCACGTACAAGTAAAATTGTAAAATTCAAGTGAACTAAGAAAAAGTTCTCAATGTTTGGACGTGTAATGAAATAAAATTCCGGTAGTGACGTGAATTACATTAAGATGTGTGTTCAAAAGTAGTTTAATAGCATTTTGACGTGACTGGGAATAGAGTTTAAATACCTATTCTCATGTAAAATAACCTTTTTGTTTTTCAGAATTGTTTAAACATTTAAATTTCAATTTAACTTTGTTTAAAGTTTAAAAATGAACATTTAATATCTTTTGCTTGATTGACAATTATGGTTCATTTCACGTGAAGCGGACAACGAAAAAAGTGGTGGGTGCTGGATTTTTATCTTTTTTGGTTTACTTATACTTCTCTCTATTCTAAACATAAATCCAAAAGGATTTTGAATTTTGAGGCCTGGCGCCGGATTTATGGGATTCTAAAGATTGCCTAAGGCTATTAAGCAAACATTTTTCTAGATCAACTGATGAAAAATACAATAATTTTTGTTTATGAAATATGTTGTAAATCACGTTTTTTGAGTTTCAAAATCTAAACCGGATGTTGGATTTCTTTTTTGATAAAAAATAATAGGGAATTTAAATTTTCAAACTTAATTTTAAAAAACTTCGACTTTTTTGATATTTTTTTTGTCTCAAAATAAAGTTTATACAATTTATAAGATACATGCCAAGTTTCAGAGTGGGATCTCTATTCGTGTCGAAGATACAATGTCAATGTTCAAAAATTGTCAACTGTCATAAAGATTTAAGATGACACATTTTTTTACTTGGGAATTGTCGATTTTTTTTATTAATAACTGCAAATTTTGTATGTTACTACTATATTTGTTTCCTTTTTTATAAAAACTAACCACTTAAATAAAGAAAATGAAGTGCAAATTAAACATTTGTTTAAATATTTTATTAATAAATATTTTAAATCTTTTTAAGTACTTCTATTTTAATGTCCATATCTGTATATATGTACGGCTTTGCTAGCGTTGAATTCGTGTCAACACGTTTCCACCTTCCTGTTTTAGATAACAGAAGAGAACTCGGAACAGAATATTATTACAATATGCTACTGTAGTAGATATTATTTGTCTTTCAATTTGGGGATAGAATGCAAAGATTCTGGTCATTGGTAACACGCGAACATCCTACATACAATTTTAATTTCACAATTTCTAAGTTCACCTCAGCCACCTTTAATGTTTGTCCTTGCGAAACTAAGCTTAAGAGGAAATTATAGCCTTTAAACTGGAACTATAGATTTGTGAGATTTATTGGGATTCGTATAATAAGTATAATCACCCAAGGTCTTCCTTGTATTGACCAACGATTTTAACAAATCAACTCCAATCTACATAGTTGTGAAATTAGCCTTCTCCACAAATTCAGTTATCGATAAAGACATATGTATATTAAATCATAAACTACAAGTGCAAAAATCGAATTCCACTTGCAATAAGCACAAACCTTGACAAAGCTCGGGAAATAGAAATATCAACAAAAACTAAAAAAAAAAAAATCAAAAATTCTTTATCATGTCCTCCATGGAATATAAAAGCTGAATGCACCAATCACTATTCTTAAGTATCTCATCAGAACTTAAAACCCAGGGCTGGAAATTTATATTCACTGATGGATATAAATCAAAAAATAATACATCTTTTACTGTCATGTTTGAAGATGGCCATTTTATATTCACTGCAAAAGACTTTGCTATTCTGTAAGCAAACAATTTGGTAGTCCTGAAAGCAGTTAAAAATCCAAACAACAATTCAGAGCTTATTTTCGAAATAAGAAACAAGATAATAATTAAGCCCAAGAAACTTAAACTTATGTGGAATCGAAGAAACTGATAAAGCTGCAGTGTAAAAATTTAATTTTTCTATCGTAAAAGAAAAGAATATTTCAAATAAAACAAGACATGATTAGAATCTTAGATGTTTATTGTTTAAAGGTTGTACATAAACTGCAGAGCCAATAGTTTTTGCAGCTAGGCTCTCTCCTTTTTATGTATATTACATTGTAATTTTAATTACTAGTTAATAAATAATAATAACACATTAATACACTCACACTTTACGACATGCAACGCAAATTTATGCTCGTTGGAAACTTAGAACTTAAAGTACGAATACAAAATTGACCTAGTTTTAAAGTACATTGTTTTTATTGCCTTAAGTGTTACCAACCATGAAATTTTGATAAAATTTACTCACCATTTTTATACTTCTTGATTTGTTATTCATTTCATTTTAACTTTAGACTAGTTTAACAATAACATGTATAATATTGAATAAATAGTAATTCATTGACTTCATAAGCTATCGTCGAATGATAAAACAATGGACGAAAATTTAAAATTTGAAAACTTATGCGGGGTAAAAATTATATATTCATGTCCAGTATAATACATACATACATATATATTATATATATGCATGTCCAGTATAATACATACATATACATATATGTATTTTTAACAAATTGAGCAAGATCATGTTAAAAAAAAATAAAAAGGTCTTTTCAAAATGATCTACATAGATCATTTTTTTTAATTATCATTAATGGTTTTTAACCAAGTTATAATCTACCGTGTAAAGCCAGTCTTTCACTTTCAGTAAAAATGATTTCAAATTAAGAGGCATTCTAATATTCAGTGATAGTTTGTTAAAGCATCGAGGTGCTACGGCACTATAAAATACGAAACATGTTTTGTACTTATGATAGGTTCGACGAGATGCATGTTCTTTATACTTTAAAGTTTAAAAATGTAAAGATGTCTTATGTATGTTCATTATTCTTAAATCTTTGTATAAAACTTTCAACGTTCGGATAATTGATTTTTATTTTCCGAGTTACCAGCATCCAATTAGATTTTAAAGTCCTTATTTATCCTTCCAGTTAAGATTCGAATCCCTTATAACACCAAGGTATCTAAAACTATTTACTGGCTGAATTTTAAAACACTTTTGACTTGAACCTGAAAAGGGAATAAATTAAGAGGAACTCCGTTTTTCAAATAACGAACTTCACTTTTATTACCATTTACGGATACTGTTTTCATTCTATCATTTAGATATGACTTATGCCATTTAAAAATATCTACTCTGAAACCTTATTTATAAAAATATATAAATAATTTATTTATTACATAGCAAGTCATAAATCAATAAAGTCAATGAAGAGGCCCAAGGTATATTTGTTCTTATTTAGCTGCCATAACAGGTCGACTCCACTGGACATAATTTATCTCATGAGCCTCGATCATGATATGAAATCTCCAATGGAGTCGCGATATTTCATCTTATGACATGATGTCACCGATCTATGTCAGCGGTTTTGTCTTGATATAGATGTCTGACATGAAATTTGACAGATGTTTTTTTTTTCGCTTTTTCTATACATATGACATTTAATTCCCATAATTTTGTGTCTTCTCGAGTAGTTTGACCTTTAATTTTAATAGGCAATTTAGATAGGTGCAATGTGTTTTGTGATGAAGTGTTGAACATGCTAACAGAGGCTGCGAAACTGTTGATGGAGTAGTGATGGATGATTTGGTCAAGTGCAGGTGGTGGTGTTGGTGACCTTGTTCGCCGTGGAAATGGAATAGGTTGAGATTCAAGAGACCTAGTCAAGAGATGAAAGTGGTGTGGAATAAGGTGGCCTTGGGCAGCAAAGAAAGATTTATTTGGATTGATACCATACAAAGATCCTTTCCTGTACTTCCTAATAGAGATAAGCTCCCGACAAGTCTTAAAATGAGTTTTTACTTATCTTAAGTTTTTTTTTTTAGGATTTTGAGAACTTTTATATTCATAGGATAGGAATATAATGTTGACATACTGTGTATATGGATGTATGTAAAATGAATCAAGTATTAACTGAGAAAGTTCAAATGGAATTGTTCTGATTGCTGAACATAATTTATCACCAGAAAAAGAACTCCGGGGTGGATAAGGTAAGGCAATAGTTAATTGTTGATTATCAAAATTGATGATTTTGGTCCATGTAAGGTGATTTTCAAATTGACTGTAACTTTTATACTATAGTTTGTTGGGAACAGCTATTTTGGTGTCACTTTCAGACATTTTTCTTAATTTTTTAGCTAGCTATAAATTGAAGCATAACTAAAAAAAATAAAATACAATGAGTAACAGCTTAATTAATAGCTCGCTTTAACGTCAAATTCAAATAAGTTCTCGTCGACATTAAAATTACACATTACATTTTCAACGTGTATTCTAATTCTGCCACTTTACAAATACATCCCATGCATTTTACAAAATTTACCAAGCATTTTCTAAAAATCCAACAAAATTTAATATTACAGCTTTTTTGATCCATTTTTAACAGAAAGAAATAACAATTTCAAAATAAACATTTATTAGTCAGCAATTACAATTTTGTGCAATAGCCCTTTTTATCTATCATTGCTTTTTGCATTTTCGGCATTGATTCCACAAACTTTTGGGTGGTTTCTAGGGTTATCTTTTACCACTCATCCAGAATAGCTTTCTTCAGTTAAATTCTATTGGACACTTGGTACTTCCTTATGGTCTTGTCTAGCAGTGACCACAGGTTCTCGATAATATATATATCCTGTGACTATGCTGACGGTTTCATTAAATGAGAACAGTCCCATTATGAGACTGGACGTCATTAAGTTATTTTCAAGCCTATGATCGTCTCAACGATTATCACTAACGTTATTGCCAATATTTCCCCTTACGTAACTTAATCACCATCCTCTCGTGAATCATTTGTAGTAAAAGAGCTTTCGGTATATTTCAGATACTTTTATACTGTAACTTAAATGTCAAAATGATATTCATGAAAGTTAATGCTTGTTCGATAACTTCAAAATTTCTTAAACTTACTTTACGAAATTGTGAAAATTTGCAAGAAATTTCTTGTTATCAAACATAGTACCAACACCTATTTTGTAGGGAATATTGTTTTATGTTTTGATTTGTTGCCTGTCAATTGTCAATGATTGGTACCCTCCACCACCTAAAGTCTCAATATTTACATCAAATATGGTATGGATGTACATATGTAGAACTACACCCGTCGGTCGTCGTTCATTACATAGGCTTCTTGAAAAATGCGAAAATGTAAAAACTATAATGGTATAAATTATCTTCTTTATCTATATATATAAAAATGAATCCCGTTTTCCCTTGGTCACGGCATCACCGGTGAAGGGCTGGACCGATTTCACTAATTCTTTTTTTGTTGTATTTGTTATTATTAGAAGGTTCTCATGTAAGAAAAAATTACGAAAGTTGCACAGGAAAGTAGAAGATTTTACTTCTTTAATAAAATAATGTGTCACTAGCAGTAATATTCACGTAGTTACCATTAAAAACAAAGAAACGTAGTTTACATGCTCTTTGCAAATATAACGGTCGGAGTTATAATAACAAAATACCTACATAATTCATTAACATTTCTTAGTGTACTTTTCACATTGGTTTCTACAGGATAATTTGTAGTGTGTGTTTATTTGCAAAGTGTTTGTTCAACAAGGTTAGTCAAATTAAAATAGTGTTGGAAAGTTTTGATAGACCATTTTGATACTTTTACAAAAGAAAAGGTACTATAGTCTTTTGTTATTTTCAGTTGAATTTTTGTTTCTAAAAATGCCGGCAATTATACGTACAAACTTAAGTCACAGAACCCTTAATGCTACAAGTCAAAGAAATACAAGAGCAAATCAAACTGATGAGCAACGTGAAACGCGGAATGAAGTTGAACGGAATCGATGGAACCGACACCAACAAAATAGAAGTGTTGCGTTTAACTCTTATAGAGCTGCATTGACTACACTGCATATCGTTGCTATTGGACCAATGAACGTTGTTGTCAATATTGCAAGGCATTTAAGTTTAAAATGAAGCCCCTGGATTGTGTTGCTCGAACGGTCAAGTCAAATTGAGGCAGTTAGTACCGCCACCAGAGCCATTACATTCATTGGTTTACGGAAATGGGCCAGATTCTAGACATTTTTTAACTCATATCCAGCAATACAATAATTGTTTTCAAATGACATCATTTGGCGCTACAAAAGTTATTCAAGAAAATTGTATGCCAATATATATAGCTACAGCTAGTTTTATAATAAATTAGAAAGACTACTTATGAACATTATGTGTATGTGTGATGATATACAAAGATATGCTTGCAAACATTTTTCAAGAGATAGAGGATATAATTTAACCCCTAATAATTGAAGGGTCCAGGGGAAACACGGCACAAGTCCATTTTTTTTTCAAAATTAACCTAATGATGCCATCTTGTAGGTTTTTGCAAGTACTTTCTGATGTTCTATTCTCTTTTTTCTAAAAAAATGCTATTCCACCTAAAAAAACGTTTTTTTAAAAAGCCATACAGAGGAAGAACGGCACAAGTTCAGGTTAAATGGACTAAATTATAGTATTATATTGTTGCTTTTGTTACAAACTAATGAACAAGTGTGTTTGTTTGTTATAAATGAAAGTGAGTGCCAGTAGCAGCCAAAAATTTAAAAGAGTACCTCTTTTTTAAACCACCAAGGGTTTGTTGAAGGTCATAGAATGTGATTATCTGCATAAAAAACCTTAAAGGTCCCTAATCTCAAAACTTCTAAAAAAAATTTCTTACAAACCTTTCTGACAAATAATTGAGAATATGTAATTTCAAAAGTGACGATTAATTCATTGACGATCCCACCGATGGACAATTGATCAAAAGGGAAAAACGACACAAGTCCCATAGTATTTATTTCATAAATTATTTATATCTAATCGTATTCTATTTATTCATTAAATACAAATTTATTTTTTTTGCTGCTACCAAAAACATAATCGGCTACAAAACTATGTATTTTTAGAATTTTGATTTTCTTTTTAATTTATCTGATATAAGTAAGTAAACTTATAATTTCTTTTCCTGCTGGGAAAAATGGCACATGTCTCGTACCTTATTCATTAAATTACTTTTATTAAATCTATTTATCCATGGAATGACCATTAAATTTTTGTCTGGATCTAAGAAAATGATGGGCTAAGAAACTGTGTTTTTGAATTTTTATTTTGTCTTCTATCTTAGCCTGTGTGAGTAAGTAAACCTTAATATCAATTTTTCTCGGAATTGTTTTCATGTGACTTGTGACGATACCAATATAACTATCGTGCAAACGCTAGTTTTGATGATCTCCCTTTTCCATAATTTGGGTAATTGCTACCAACTAATCTTAAATTTTTAGCGATCACTTTGCACTGAGCAAAAAAAAGTTGATAATCAAAACAGTGACAACAAACCATCGCCTTACGCGATTCCACCCGAGTGTTTGAAGTTGTTCGGATAGGTTTTTGTGATAGCTTCACATATTTATACCACCTCAATTACATTTAAGCTGTGAGATTGTTTTTTTAAGAAAAAAAAAGAAAAAATTCTTGTTCAAATGGTAAACATCTGAATTATATTCTTATTTCTTGATTAACCCTTCTAAATAAACCCTGTTAGTAAGATAACATTTTGTTTTCAATTTAATTAACCAGTGTTTTTAAAGATTTTAAATTTTTTAGCAAAGAAATGCGATACATCATTTAAGCTGGGAGACACTGTACATACTTTATAAAGGGGGAAAATTGTTTGTGAACATTAATTTATATTCCGTTCTTAAAGGATTTAACATTAAAATCTTTTGAGTTAAAGTGAAATAAGTAGGAACGAAATGTGGCCTAATGTAAACACTGTCATTTAAAATAAACTGAATATTGTGCCTGCAAATATATTTCTTTTTTGAAAAATATTGTCCAAAAGGTAAACAAACCAATATAGCATGAATTCTTCTTAAATATGTTTACCATCCTGAAAAATTGTGGAAATAAAATTCCAAGTGTTATTTTAAAAATAATTACCTTTTTCGTATTTTCTTTTTTTTCATATCTCTTATCCCCATTCTTAGAAGGATTTAATTTTCTCCTTGTGATATTGTAAGGTTTTGTTTCGTCCTGGTTTAACATATTTTTAAAATTACTTAATAAATACTGATATTCCTGAACAAATAAGTAAACACTTTACATTGTCATTTTGATTAGTAGCAAATATTGAATATACGATATACCTCCAATACTTAACCAACATAACTACTTTTTATTCTTCGTTATCATAATTCTTATGAGCATTCTATAGACATAGTCAATCACAGATTGTATATCTTTAGGATAGAAAACTAAATTTAAAACGAAAAGTTAAAATCAGACATTTCCAGTCTTAGGCCTCTTTTACACGTGAAAATAATAATATAATAATAATGTGGCTAGTTACACTGACGCAAAAAAGAATTAATTCTCGAAAGAGAAAGCATGATTTTTATAAGGGATGGAAAAAAATGCCAAGTTTCGCATTTTCATCATTTTCTCATCCGAAAACTGAAAATAAAATCCAAAAACAACTAAAATTATGAGTTCATCTTAAAGCCTAGTACCCAGATCGGGGCCAAGGTAAACTAGACTTTTCAATTAGCCAAAAAGGCATAAAAAGTCTCCACCGCATTTGTCCGCGAAAATAATGCTCTAATCATTAGATTGCGAGACAAATTTTGACAGCTCTCACAAACACAAATCCATTTCAACTGGGATGGAGTTATTTATGATGGCAACTTGATAGGGCACCATAACAGCCAATCAAGTAATACTTTTATTTTCGGTAAAATGTCCCGTAAATATTTGGTTGAAATCATTTTGAAACGTGTTACTAAACAATAAGTATGAACAAATCACTTCACTTTCTTTATAAGAATGTTGCGAGGTAAGAGGATGTGAGGAGCTAGGTATAGTGGAGGGGTAGGATAAGGATGAGGTAGGAAAAAGAGATAGGAAGATTTTGGAAAGGGTAGGAAGGAATGTTGAGCTCCGCAGGACGCGGCCTGCTTGCGGTGCACGGCGTCAGTCCTCGGCAACCCCTGTGAAGAAAATTCAGAAAACCATTGTTTCGCTCAAGCAAAACAACAAAAAAAAAACTTCTTCCTTTCTCAGGCGTATTTTGGAAGTTTATTTACATATTTATAACAAGAAGAAAAAACAAAAATAATTAGTGGAACAACAAAAAGAGCATAAAAATATGGTAACAAAAAAATGCTGTTTGTGGGTATAAGTGTATATTTAGTTGCACCGCGATGATACACCCTTTATGGGTGTAGAGAGCTCTTTGGAGGTATCTCGACCAGGACAATACAAATCACAATGGGAGAGAACGCGACACCACCTACAAATGTTTTTTTTATGTACCTTACAATAGATAATTAATTGTATAAAGAAAACAAAAAAAAAGAATGAAGACAATAAAAATTAAAAAAATAAGTAAAATTTGACTTCCACGCCAACAATATAGACATATGTATGTGTAGTATGGTATTTTAACAAAAAAAAAGAAACTTAATTACAGGACAATCACAAACACAAATTATAATTTGTAATATTTATACATTATATGTGGTAGCTAGTGGTTAATCTTGATCATTATATATGTATATATATCTATATCTATATCTATATCTATATCTATATCTATATCTATATCTATATCTATATCTATATCTATATCTATATCTATATCTATATCTATATCTATATCTATATCTATATCTATATCTATATCTATATCTATATCTATATCTATATCTATATCTATATCTATATCTATATCTATATCTATATCTATATCTATATCTATATCTATATCTATATCTATATCTATATCTATATCTATATCTATATCTATATCTATATCTATATCTATATCTATATCTATATCTATATCTATATCTATATCTATATCTATATCTATATCTATATCTATATCTATATCTATATCTATATCTATATCTATATCTATATCTATATCTATATCTATATCTATATCTATATCTATATCTATATCTATATCTATATCTATATCTATATCTATATCTATATCTATATCTATATCTATATCTATATCTATATCTATATCTATATCTATATCTATATCTATATCTATATCTATATCTATATCTATATCTATATCTATATCTATATCTATATCTATATCTATATCTATATCTATATCTATATCTATATCTATATCTATATCTATATCTATATCTATATCTATATCTATATCTATATCTATATCTATATCTATATCTATATCTATATCTATATCTATACATAAGGAAAGCTGTTTTAACAACGTTCAAATCCACCGTTGTGACCACCACTCGGTTTTTGTACTAGTGAATATCGTTTGGGATGTACTCCGGAAATATATTCGGTGGGATCTCACTCTTTCCGAGTTCTTCTTATAGGTGGATATGCTGGTAGGTATATATAGGTTTATATTGTTTCCTACGTTTTAACTTAGCTATATAATCCTATTTTCATTTTTTGCGATATTATTTTCACCAACGGCGGCCTGACTTATCCAGGAGTACTTTTGGGCCGAAGAGTATGAACCTAAAAACCAAAAGTTTCTACATTTTTTTCCACAGAAACTCACCACCTTTCTAGCCTGACCTGTTCCTGGTTTTATATTGCGAGCTTTGGTCTCGCTGATTTAACCGCACCACTTTGGAGATATCTATTCTTTTCGGCACTTCTCCTTTTTTTTTCTACAACAAAAAAATATATATATTTTTTTTATTTTTGATATAAAAAACATAAATTTTCTACCCGTACCCGAAGAAAAAAAAGAATTTTAACGATTTAAACTTTTTTTGAATTTTTGGAAAATTCAAATTTAATACACGCTCCGTCGGACTATACGTCACCGATCTGCGGTGTGGTTAATTGCCGAATGAGAATGGGGTAAATCTACCACCCCACCCACACAGGCGAAAATCCACTCGAATGATGTATCTCTAACAGGACCACATCATCCGATCCACATATATCCACATAGTGTATCCCTCAACCCACATTATCAAACCCAAATAGTGGGAGGCCACACAGGTGTTAGTACATCTAAAACAAAATAGGGGTATTATTATCTCCAAGATGCGTTCCTAGGTCGAAATGGGGAGACATGTAGAATAGAACCACATGAGACCAGAACATTATAAATAAAAACGACGCATATGTAATTACAAAATAACAACAAACCATATAACCCAAAACAAACAATAGCATGCATAAACGAAGACTAAACACGAATAAAAATTACAACAAGTATTACTTAACTCTAATCGCATGCAACATAAACATTAGTGACGACATAAACAAAACCCACTTCGCCGTCGTCGGAACGAGCTCATCGCTTTTCTAGTTCCTAGTTATCGATTTTTCTTAGGTTATCGATTTTTGGAGATATGACAGCCAGTGTCCCGGTGACAACACCATTTCATTTTTCAATCTAAAGTTTAGGTCTTGATACCCGGGTACCCGGGTATCCGAATTTTTTTTGGGTACCCGGTTATTTATATTTTATGGTATTTATGGTAATTATGATGTGAATTTTGTTGTTTTGAATGCTTTTATGAGAAATGGTAAGTGGGAATTTTTTTTTTTTTTTTAACTTTTGGGAGAACAAACGTTATCATTGGATTAGTAATGGTTAAAATTGTACTTGGTAAAATTTAAATAAAGCATAAGAAGAGAATTTAAATGGTTTATTTGTTCATAGTGTCGAAGTTATCTCTAGTGTTCACATCATAAAAGTATTGTCAAAAATATTAACAATACTTACAAAAACTTTCTAAAAACAAAAAAAAATATGCTTTTAATTGATTTTATTAATTTGTTTTAAATCCAGCACCTAATTTTATAAGTGCTTGTGGATGCATAAAACATGCATCACCTTATTATACACAACATATATATTACATATGTATGAATGTACCTATGTACTATGTGGTAGGTATTATTTTGTACACTTTTGGCAGAATTGTAATTAAATTTTAGTATAAATTTTTGAAAAACTTTTTCAATAAATAGTGGTCATAATTTAATTTTGTCTTCAAACGTGAAAATTGTCAATTGGTCATATTTTTTATATACTAATGTTTCGTTTAAACTAAAATTATAAGATCCCGGGTACCCGGGAATTGTAAGTCATGTATTGGGTACCCGAATACCCGGGTACCCATCAACCTACAATACCCGGGTACCCGAGTACCCGGGTAATATTCAAAATTTCGGGTACCCGGGTACCCGGGAACCCGGTTATTGCGGGTATTACCCGGTCGAAATCCAGAGCTCTACTAAACACGGCGGCGCAATGACTAATTGGTTTGGTAGGTATATTTTTTTATTTGGTATTATTTTTAATTTCTTTTTTATTTTATTTTAGGATTAGGGATTGTCGTGGAAGAACCAGGCGTCCCACATAGGAGTATTCAAAATTCGATCAAAACCTGGACAAAATTATTTTTTGAAGTAAAACAATTTTTTTTTTCGTTAGAAATGATAATGAAAAATGAAACACAAATTTTAGATATATTTCATAAGGTTTTATGTTAATAAGTTGAAAAAATAATGATATTAATGTATTTAATCGCTGAATTCTGACTCTTTTTCATCTTCATTGCCTTCACTTTCATTACTAATGGAAATATGAAAATCTACCATTAGTGGCATTTGTGTTTTCTGAAAGAAGAATTTCTATAGTTTCCTTTGAAAATTTTTTTTTAAGCTTTGAAGACGAGTTTTTGGGGCAACTTAAAAGTGGATGAGAACTCAGAAGCAACCTATTTAGTATATTGAGGATGCAGTCTTTCCTAGAGAACTTCCTTGCATACTTTAGTCAATAGAGTCTGTATTTCAAAATTTGTAATATATTTGGTAAAAATTACATATTTTTTCATCTACCATAGTGAAAAGTAAGGTAGGTATGTATGTTTTACCTCGATACATGAAAAAAACTGTTTTGTTCAAACTTATTTTGTTCTTCTAGTAATGTCTGTGGTTTCTTTTACAAAATTCATTCTTATGGGCCGGGTGAATCGAGGCAAGATGGAGTTGGATCTTGCCAAATTATTTTAGGGCTACAATTCAACCAAGTGAAACTTTGGAAAATGGAAGCATCTGAATCAGAACTATCTTCGAATGTTTGCTTGTTTGTTTGTACTGCACTTGTTGGGACCCAACTGGATCATAATCTGTTTTTGCTTTTTGAAGCAATTTCAAATTTCATTGTAAAAATTCGCTTCCACAAACATGGAAATTGCCGCAAGTTTTTGAAGCTTTTCCTTTTTTTGCCTTAAGAGAATCGCTAAAATCTTTTTTATATTTCACCACTCTTTGAGGAGTTTTTTAGATTTCCGTCAAAACGTTTGATGCCGTAGTTTAAAAAAAACACACATGGTGTATGAGTGTTTTTTTTGTAAGTAAAAATTTCAAACGCAAGTAATTTTAATAGTCGCAAAAATTCGCACTCAAATTTTTTTTTAATTATATAGAAGAATAGCCAAAGTTATCATAAACCTATATATGGTAAAAGAATGGCAGGGTATACTATAACAAAAAACTTAGATTTAAAAAAAAAACATTAAAAATATCTACATGTGGAGGACTATTTTCCCAATGTCATTTAAACAATCAAAAAAAAAATTATATTTCCGAAACTACTCTTTAATTATTAATTAATATCTTCAATTAAATTTTCCATTTGAAATTTGTATGTTTAAAAACCTACCCACTTACAATAAATCTCTAAACAATACCCACCAAATAACCACAAATTACTACAAAAATCCAAGTAAATAAACATTTGACTTTGAACCTGGTTTGTCACGAAAAACTCTTTACAACAAAAAAAGGAAGTGCATCGTATGAACCCGTGTATACTTACCGTCAGTTATGTCAAACATTTTCTTTAAAATTTTACTTTTTAGAAAATCGACTTTTGTCTAGCTTTTTGATCAAAATACTCCTATGTGGCGTCCGCAACAAGAAATATAATAAAACTAACTTGAGAATGATAATGATTTTGTCTGTCGTTTCATGTTTCCTTTCATGTTTTTTGTTACATATGTTTATAGCAAAAACACATTTTTTTCATATTTTGTTTTCACATAAGTTTTCCTTTTTTATTGTATTTATTTCTTGTATAAGTTTTTACATTTTTTTTTCTTGAATTCAGTCTCCGGTTCATTACATTATACTTATTTTCTAAATAAACTTTTATAAAAAAAAATGATTTCCAAAAATAAGAAATGGCTGTTATGGCGCCCTAGTAAGTTGCCATTGAAAATAACTCCATCCCAGTTTGAATGGATTTGTGTTTGTATGAGCTGTCTCGCAAAATAATGATTAGAACATTATTTTCGCGGACAAACGAGGTGGAGACTTCTTATGCCTCTTTGGTAATTTGAAAAGTATCGTTTACCTTGGGTTATTTTTTCACCTGGTTTTTGGCAGCAAAATGTGAAAACTGCACTTTACTAAACACACCTTTCCAACCAAACGTCATAGTTTTGCGAGCGAACAGCGAACTGCCTGGAAAAAAATTGAGACAAAATATGCCCTGGGAAAAAAATTGTATGGGAGACAAAATTTGTCCCGATCCGCGTGCATAAAGGTACATGTGCATTAGAGTTACCATACTAATCCATAGAAATTATCTTAAAAATGTATTAAAATTAACTTTTCTTTTCTAACCATTCTAAACATTTTACGAGTGTAATAGCTACATGCATATAATATTAGGGGTATTCACGATCTGGTGCAACAGGTCTAGTATCATTGCAAAAATGCAAAAGTGTAAAATCTTACAACACTACACAACAAAATATACGGAGTGCAATTTTGCAATAGTGTCGCAACAGAAAAATTCACCGGTGTAAAATTTGCAGTGGCATTTTTGACAGCTCAGCAGGAGGCACTAATTTTTAGAAGCCGAAAGAAATATCTTATAGTTCTTTTTTATTTTATTATATTAAATGAACCGGAGGGAAAACCGTGTTAAGAAGTGTAGCTACATAGAAATAATAATGATTCTAGATTTCATTCATGAAACAGAAATTTTAAAAATTGAATTCATTCCATTTTAAACATTTGTCGATAGTGATCGTTGTCTAATAAAGCTAAAATATTTTGACGCCAAGCAATGGATTTAGGTAATTTGCTCATTCAATGCTAGAATGAATAAAAGGTCCTCGTTCAATTCGTTAAGGATTTTATCCACAGCATCTTCTTAACTTTCTGCATTTTCTGGAAATAAAATAAACATGCATCTATGGATTAGCTTTTCTATGATTTTCGGTATGAATTTTATTTAATATATTCTATCGAAATTATTTCATCTGCAGCATCTTCTATTAAAAATTCTGTGATATTTTCTTTTTCAATTTTTTTTAGCATCTTTAATAAGCTGGAAAAACTTCAATACTAAAATTAAATTTTTAAAACAAAAAACAAATGCCACGCATTTTGACATTTACTGATGAGAAAAAATGCGTTCACGATCTACTACGAAATAATAAAGTTTCGCATTTTTGCTAGGCTCGTTGCACCAAATCGGGAATGCCCCTATTATATTTTGCTGGAAATAATAAATACAGTGTGAACAAATTACTAAATTTTGTTATAAATTTCACATTCAATAAAAAAAAATGCATCAAATATATCGCTTACACAAGACCAACTGAAATATGGTATCACGACCAAAACATCATCAAAACCAAAACTGTTTTTCTTTTTCCATCTCTCTATGGGCATCGAATTGAGAAAAAAAAAACATTTTTAAAGTTTTTTTATAGTTAGACACACCCACAGCTTTGAACAGGCAAGCAAATATGTGAAATTAAAAATAGCTTTTTGTGCTTGAGTATCAACCGACAAAGAGCTTTTCTATCAACCGACAAGCAGCAGTTGAAAAAATTTGGCGATGAGACATGTATTGTATTGTTTCTTATCTGTGATATTACCTTTTCGAAGCTTCAAAAGAATTAAAAATGCAAAATAAGAAGATAAGTAAGAAAAACTAGTCTAAAAAGGAACATTTAAAGTTCTTATTTTTATAAGAAAAAATATACCTACCGACCCATACATATACATTTAAAACAACATTTTTTTCATGGCAAGTATTAAAAAGAGAACACATAATATTTTAATGTTATAAATAAATATTTTATTTCTGTTTCTAAATAGGTATGAACATAATTTCCTTGTACTTATTTACCTAGTTCATGATTTTCAATAAGATTGTTTTTTAAACAATATGAATAAGGATCTACCTACATTGTTTTGCCTAGCCATGATAACCATTCACGTATTTAGCTTTATTTTAAAACTCTTGCAAACCTTTTTCATATTCCTTAACGCTCAGACTTAAAACATTATAATAATTATATTTCCATACCTACCTATCTAAATTACATCCATCTGATCATTAACAACACGAAATTCATCAAAGATCAAACAAAACCATACAGCAATACGAATACCTACCCAAAATCGTTTCTTTCATCTGCTTTTGTGTGTCGTCGGGTAAAGACGGCTACGGTAAAGCTTACGCGACTAAAAAAATATAAACAAACCAAAGTCTCCCAAAACAACAAAATTTCCGTTTTTATTAGTCTTTCTAACTATCACAAAAATTGTATAGTCTTTCCTTGTATCACTTCGATTTGAATTCTGGTCAGTTGCAAGTCTCCCATCTGAAAATAATTTCTCCAAGAGAGGTTCAACGAAAAATAACTAGATGCCGCCCTATTCGAACTCAACCATGAGAGTACTATAGTTTTTATATACAAAGCTAAAACCAAACACATAATCGAACTATGCTTTACACTTCATCAATAATAACCATGATTACACAAATAGCAATTTTACACCACTGCACATATGTAAAAATGGAAAATACTTGACACTTTAGAAGAATACGAAATATATAAAGCAACTAAAATATAACCAGACAAACTACTAAATGACAAACTAACTTTTACAGAAATATCAAATCGTTTAAAAGAATATGACTTTTTTGACATAAGGACTCAAGGCGTATTTTTTAGTTTTGAGCAGAGCACTGAACAGAGCCTGAGCAGTGAGCATGTCGATTATGCTCTGAGAAGAGCCCTCCGATATATTTATGAAACACACTTAGGTACTGAACTGCCAAAAGCAGTCAGTCCCTGTCATACCACATGAAAAAAAGTGAGTTAGCGGCGCTCATCTTTTTATCCATATGCTTGGTTGTTTTATTGAGAGCTCAAAGAGTGTGCTAGAAAAGAAACACAACTTGAGCGCCCTGATGTGTCTGAGCTAAAAAAGAAACAAAGATCTTTTTGTGACAACTCAGTTCTCTACTCCGAGCTTAAAATGAAAAACATCTTGAAGTTAAGGCTATTTGAGAATTGGTGTGTGGGAAACATGGGAGTGATTTTATATTATTTACAGCAATAACTTTCCGAACGTGCCCTTGTTCAGCCTTGTGTAGTTCTGGAAAGAATCAATGTACTCAAATTGTAGTTCTTTGTTGAGGAGCTCTGCTTGATCACACACAGAACCTTGTTTCAAGATGCAATTCCTGCTCTATAAAGCTCATCTTTTTTAAATTGTTGTTTTTTTTTTTCATTTTAATCAATACATTTACCATTGCTGATAAAAACGAATGCAATTGCTTTCTTAGTGTTCTAAATTAATAACGATTATTATTTGGTACCGTGAAAAATAAAATGGGAAGTCATAGACGTGTAAAAACGGTATGACTTGACTTGAAATTAAAGCTTCTTTGAGAAATCATACAGAAAATAAGATGACAGGTATTAAAACTTCTGTTACCGTGTAAAGTGGCTTTAACATTAGCTTCGTAGAATCAGCTTTATTGAACTACTTTAGGCAGAAATAATGGATTTACATGTTTCTGGATCTGCAAAATACAGAAAATGGAAAAAGTCAGATGTACTTTCAAATCTAAAAGTGGGAAAGAATACACAGGTGGTATCTCTTTTTTACGATCTATAAATTTCTATAACTTGTTAACAGCTGTAAATCATATGTTTTCCTTCAAAGTAAATTTGTATTTTGTGCGAAATTTGAAAATTTTTGAGAAATATGAAATTTTTGTGCATCCTTCCTATTTGGGGACTAAGAACAACAAAAACCCAAAAAGAAAAAAGGTTCTAGGTTCATCAAAATATATTTTCTTACGTTCGCAAATAACAAAGATAATAACAATAATAATAGTAATAAATTAAAACTAATACAGCCTTATTTAATAGAATCCACTAAACAGATGAATAGTTATGCAGTGTATAAGGATTTATGTAGGCTCTATTCAAAGTTGTATAAATTCTTCATTTTCCAACAAATTATAGTTATGCAGTTCTTATATCAAAAAAAGTACCAAAATGGGAAATCTATTCCATTTAAATGTCATAATTAAATCAACAACCTTTTTTCAATGAAATAGGTAAATAAATATCTAATGACAACAATACAAAATGTAATCGAAAGGGAAGAGAATGTGTTCGTCAAATTGGGACGAACTTGGATATCTTTAAATTCTTCATCGCTTAGTCATGGTAACACGATTTGAATTATATAAATCATTTCAAAAGGAAGAAAATTGAAAAGGCTTTTTTATATTTTTTTTATTTCTATTATGGATACCACGGAAACCATGACATTTTGTCAATATAATTTCCCTATTCAGGCTCTATTCAACCTCAAAACGCGTTTAGCTTATTATGGCTCTATTCAACGTTGTATAAGTTTTATTAATAACATTTAAGCGTTTAGAGGCATTATAAAGAATGTATAACTTTATGCAGGCTTTATGTGGCGTATATAAATAAGGCTGATAATGAATAAGTATGATTATAATACCTACTAATGATAATAATAAAGATGGCGATAATAATCATAATAATTATGATGATTTCATTGGAATGCAATTTCATGCTCTTGTTGCTACTGTTGTTGTTGCGGATATTGTTATTATTTCTGTTGTCATCATCGTCGTTGTGTTGATAAATGTGCTCGTCAATATCCTGGATATCCTCTTCGTCGTCATCCCTGCCGTTCAGTGTCATCTCGTAAACCATCTCTTCCAACTCGGTAATCCCATCCTGGTTGAGCTAGTGTGTCTCCACCCGACCATCACTACTCTCATTCTCCAGCACAATTTTCTCGCCAACAAACTCAATTTACTTGCATCTAATCGAAAATTGCACCTGTAGTCTTATATTCTCTTTCAAATATAGCTAATCACGATAATCTGAAAGACAAAATACAAAATCATTTACATATAAGAAACAAATGAGAATTTAACTTACCTCCGTTCTCTGTCATTTCCATTTTAATATAATGTTTTTTTTTTTGTTTAATTTCATGCACCCATCAAAATAGTTAAAGGAAATTTGGAAATTTCAAACATTTAAGAAATGCAGAAGAAGATACTATAATAAAGATGAACATGTTCGTCTTCACTATAATCTTGACTTCTGCTTTTCTCGAATTTCCTATAATACAGAAATGGAGTTCTTCTGCAGAAGAAGATACTATAATAAAGATGAACATGTTCGTCTTCACTATAATCTTGACTTCTTCTGCAGAAGAAGATACTATAATTAAGATGAACATGTTCGTCTTCACTATAATCTTGACTTCTGCATTTCTCGAATTTCCTATAATGCAGGATTGGAATTCTTCTGCATTATTTTTCTTCTCTCTCTATCTAACCAATAAGAATTTTCTATTTGGCATCCCTTTATTTTTGCAGAAACCAAATGCAGAAACATGTAAATCCACCATTAACCTATCCGTTTATCTTTGGATTGATTACCGAACGCCACCATTTGAACAAAAATTTGTATATGTGGGAGCTTTTGTTTATTTTCTACACTTCCTTAGTTTGTATGTCCAACAGCTGTTTTTCAAATTGCTACCAAATATAAAGGTGGAACATATAGTGGCCTGTGGTGCTTCCTTGTAGATGAGTAGTACTATTGATCTTTGTTATAGTGTATAAAGTTGAAGAGTAGACTTTTAGATAGAAATTGGTAAACCAAAGTATATAAATATAAACTTTGTCTTAAAAATTTTCAAGTCGCGATTTTAATCTTTGAATACATCTTCCAACTTTCATTGATAATCATAAATAATTGTAATGTAATAAGTAAGTCTTCCTTAACATCATTGTATTATCGTTGTTCTTTAGTTTTTAGTTTTTTCTTTAAATTTGATAAAACAAAATGTCTACTTTATTAAAAAAAAAAAAATCAATCTTCATATTTTATTGTCTAGGGAAATGAAGTTAAAAATATTAACTACCTTTTTGCTCTTGTCTAAAAATTCCTTTTTAGATCATGCATATAATACCTATTTCCTACATACTTTTAGGTATGTAGATGACTTAAACTCGCAAGCTTAGTAAAACTGATTAGAGAGTTGAGTACGTTTCCAAAAAAATTTGTTTTAGTATCTTTGACAATTGAGAGTCAGAGTATGTGTACCTGTACAGTATGTATATTTATCTTTTACTAGCATTGAATTTTTTTTTTGATAATCGATAGTGGAACATTTTCTTGAAACTATTCCTTGTCTCTTTGTTAGGTAGAAAGAACACGCAGAATTAATTATTTTGTATACTTACATAAATTAATAGTATTAAATGTTCATAGAGAAATTAAACATACATATGTACATTATTTGTTTTAAGACTACACAAACGATGGAAGCATTTAGTTTGGATTAATAAAATTTAAAAAAATATTGATGAATATATCCACAGTAATCCTAAGGTAGCCCTTAATGAAGAAAGTGTTTTGCTACAATCAATACAATTTCTTCCCACAATCACAACTTTTCAACGCAATGTCAAAAAAAAACGACTAAGTTTAACAAATCTAAAAAAAAAAACAGTTACACTGCAATATAAAAAATTGAGGGACAGTTAGTTTGGTGTTGCTTTTTTGAATTTTACAAAACAAGTTTATAAAATGCGAAATGATAGACCAACTAAGATGACTGGCTAAGGAGTTAAAAAAGAAGAAAGGTTTTGTGGATTGATGAGAAGACCAACTTTACGTTTTAAAGAATAAGTCCGGAAATATTCTAGTTTGAGTATTTTTTATCTTATTTCTTATCGAAGAAAAAACGGATTAACTTCAAGTAGGTACATTGACATAATGAAGAACATGATGTTTTCAAATATAAACAGTAAGGATAAATGGTCAAATGTTTGCACTTAAAAATGTGTTTTTTATATGTGCGATATTATGTAAAAAAAATCTTATGTTTTAGTCAAATTATTTAATATTAACGATTAACTTATTTTAAAGTATGTACCTATATAATAGAAAGATAAATCCTGAAACTAACGAAAAACAATAAACTGTTAGGACTGTACACAAAACAACTGCCCTAAAATTTCCGTAAATATTGCTGCGGACTAGTTGACTAAATGTCAAACATTTTTGTAATGTAGTAATAAACAGTAAAAGTGGAGCAGCTAATTTATTAATATTGTTTTTTAAATTCAGAACTGTTTATATTTTATAATTCTGTTTTTATTTAAGTGATCAGGAATTTTAAATTACTGCAAATTTTGTATAAAAATAGAAATTAAGTCCAAATTTGAAAGTGCTATATGTTTGTCATGAATAAATATTTGAATTCTTAATGCCTATATTTGTCTATACAGTGCTGTGCAAAACATTTGCAACTATATTACTTCTCAAAAGTATAACATATATGTACATCATATAATTATAATAAGTTGTTTAAACAAAATTATTAGACTTAATATCTATTAACCTTTATGTACAAAAAATGAAACCACTAATCTACAGAAGAGTAAAACAAATGTAACTGCTTAACAAAAAAAGCAATGCAATTGGCTGTGCAAAACATTTGCAACTAACGGCCAACACTCATTTTGACAACGGTTAATTTTATTCATACTAAAACCGGTAAATTTGTTTCTATTGCTTGATTAATCAAGTAAAATATTAGACGCTTGTTTGATCGATTTAGAAGTTTTTTAAGTAAAGAGAAAGAAAATATAACTAAAATGACCGGAAACAAGTATTCATCAGAAATAAAATCAAGAGTTTTAATTGACTTCAAAAAAAGGACTATTCCAGAAAGAAATTGCAATAAAATATTCGATTCATAAATATACCATTTGTCGTATAGTTAAGTCTGGAAAGTTGGTGCCTAATCATAGGGGAGGACGACCCCGTGGTACCACAGCAAAAGAAGACCGAAAAATTATAAATTTTTTCCGAAAAACACCAACATCATCTAAAGAAGCTAAAGTTCAATTACAATTACCAATCGACTCATCTACAATAAGACGCCGAGAACTTCAGGCCGGGTTGCGTGGTTTCCAAATAGTGAAAAAGCAATTTATTTCGAAAACTACTTTAAGAGCCCGTTTGGATTTCGCACGATCTCATCTCAATTGGAGTTTGCAAAAATAGAAAACAATATTGTTTTCTGTTGAATCTAAGTTCAATATGTCGGATCTGATGAAAGACAAGATGCCAGGAGGCCAGGAGGCCAAGAGGAGAAAGACTTAATCCAAAATATACAAAAAGAACAGTAAAACATAGATGGTAAATGTTAAATGTGATGCTCTGGGGTTGCTTCTCTGGCCAAGAAATTGAACCAATTCGACAAGTTGAGATCATAATGAAGTCAGAACACTAAGTTGGCATTTTAAGCAACACCATGCTTCTTTATGCGGATTGGGAAATGCCACTTGCTTGGACGTTCCAACAATACAACGACCCCAAGCACAAGTCGAGTCTGGCCAAAAACTGGGTTTCTGAAAAAAATATAACGGTTATGAAATGGCCAGCGCAGTCCCCAGACCTATACCAAATCGAGAACTTGTGGGAGATAGTAAAGAGAAGAATTAGATGCCAAATTTTTTAGCGGAAAGACGATTTTTATGTTGAAATTCAAAAACAGTGGAATGACATACCACAAAATATTTTCGATAGCCTCATTGCTTCTATGACAAGAAGATGTGCAAGTGTTATCAAAAATAAGGGGTATGCAATAAAATATTAGCATTTTCTTGTATAAAAGTAAGAAAATTCTAGACAATTGTTCAAAGTTTCTAATGTTTTGCATAGCAACCAAGCCGTATTTTATTTTTTTTTTATTAAAAATATTATGCAATTAAAAATGTACAAAGTACAAACATGTACCTACTCATTTTTGCACCGTACTTTGCATATGTATAACATAGGAAGTAGCAAATAAAGATCGTCTATTTATGTCAGTCTTCAACTCACAAGTCCCTGCTGGTTTTACAATAAATGATTTTTTACCACACTTTTTTATTGAAGCTTTAAAAACTAAAGGTCCTAGTTGAAGGTTAGCTATTGGCAATTCATTTTCTAAACTAATGAATGAAACTATAGTAATTAAGAGTTTTTTAAGAATAAAAATTGTTTACATTAAATTAATGGGATTTAAAGTTTTGTTCAAAATAATAGTAGTGCGCTTCATGGAATGATTAATTGCTTTATAAAACTATAACATATAAGTTATTTTCACAAAACTTAATTTTTAATTAAACACGTTTATCCTTGATTATTAACTGTGGTTTATTTTTGGGTTTTGTCCGAGAACAATTATTTAAGAAAATAAAACTAAATTAAAACACAAAATCAACTGTTCATAAAAATAGTTGTATCGAAAAAATGTTTTAAAAAAACTTAACAAAAACTTTCAAAAAGAAAAAAACTTTTTATAGAATTATTTTTACTTCCGTATTTTGTGGTGTAACATTTGTTCTTAATCACAGCTCTACAACGAGTCTACAAAACACTCACAACGCTCCTTTGGTATGTTCTGCCAAGCATCCTTTACTACGGCCCACAGTTCTCGGTTATTTGAAGGCTTAGCTCTTCTAACCTCCCTCTTAACATCACCCCATACATTTTCAATGGGGTTTAAGTCAGGTGATTGCGCTGGCCAAGACATTAGCTTAATTCCATTGACCCGAAACCACTCTTTAGCCGCTCGACTTGTGTGATTCGGGTCGTTGTCTTGTTGGAAAACCCATTTCAGCGGCATATCATGTTCAGCATATGGAAGCATTGTATTTTGAAGGATTTCGACATAGACCCGCTGATCCATAAAGCCTTGAATACATTTTATGGGCCTTACACTAGAGTAGGAAAAACAGTCCCAAATTAAAATTTTAGATCAATCCGTCGAGGTAGTGAATTTGGGTACAATATTCTGTGTTGGGTGTACGACGGACGTATTGGCGGGATCCAGTGCTACAAAAGAGAACAATTTTGTTTTTATCTGTCCACAATACGTTGCACCATTGCTCCTTAGGCCAGTTTATGTGCTCTTTAGCAAATCGTAGCCGAGTTTGTATGTGCTTCTTGGTCAAAAACGGGACTTTGTGCGGACTATTCAAATTTGCTTCCAACAATCGCCTCTGAATCGTAAGTTCTTCCGTATTTCAACAGACGACGCAAATGGCTCGGCTTTGCTCATCCGGACAATGTGCCTGTCCTCCAAGACTGTCGTCTTTTTTTTCTGCCTCGTGTTTCGGGTATTTCTTTGAATTTAATGGCGTCATTGTGGGTGAGTGACAAAATTTAATTAATACTTACTTTTCAAGACCAAAAATAAATAGTGGTAATTATTTATCACTTACAAATCGAGCTCTATTTAAGCAAACATCTAAGAACTGACTTATAACTTTTGTCGTTAAATCATTTTCAATATAAGGCTACAATATATTTGTTTATGGTTGACCGTTATAAACTTTGACATCACAGAAATTAAGTTTCCACCTGTTAAGATGGCGTTAATGTCAGGGATGCTATAGTTCAATGAGCACTACTATTATTTTGAACACAGCTGTACATAGATACGTCTTCTATTAAATATTACCAAAAAGACTTAAATTTAATCATCAACTTCTAAAAAATTCATATTCTTTTCGAGTTTCTCACGTAAATATAACCAACTCATCTTGATTGATAGACTAAATATTAGCTCTGTCGTAGCTGTACTGACTGGACACTGCTTAATATAAAGACATGCTCTATGGCTTTGAGCTCCGGCAAATGATTTTTGTAGAAGCTGTATAGATGAGGAAGAGGACAAATCACGTCCTCATACATAGATGAGGAAGAGAAGAAATCACTTCCTCATCTTCTTTGTCATTAGTCTGTCCTATCACAAAAACGTAGACTATACCTCGGTGACTTTTAGTATAGTGACCCCAGTGATCTAAGTAACTCAGACATAAACAGTCCCAAATGCTTTATTGTGAGCTTTAAATGGTTTAACGAGTAGGAAGGAGGATCAGCCACTTTAACCTAACCTATGGCAAAAAATAAGGTCGTAAAGTAAACAGCTTATTGCTCAGAAAAAGTTTACAGAACAAAACCCTTTTTCCATAACATTAATTCCAGTTAATCATAATCTTAAAAAGTAAAAAAATTTATCAAAGTGTAAATTCAATGTATATATATATATGTATATATACATATATACCAGTGGCGAGGCGTGAATAATTTCAAAAGGTAAGTCGGAGAAAAATTGGTCACCAAAATATTAAATTCCAAATATTTACTTGAAATAATTTCGTGTAATATGTATCTGCGTATCAAAGCTAAGATGAATCTTAAAAAGTTCCAACTATTCCAGCTATTCTAAATAAAAATATAATTATATAATATAGATACCAATATCTTTGTGATTTGTTGAAAATATTCATTGTTTCAATATATAATTCATTACAATAAATTAGACTAAATGGCTGAAATATAGGCAGTAGACTGTAAACCTACACATAGGAATTACTCTTTTAAATCAAAATTATAATAAATATAAAATATAATCCGTAATGATATTATTAGCTTGCAGTTCTAAAGGAATATCAAATACATAGTTATAAGAGTTTTAAATTGAAATTTAAAAGATTTTCTTATATCTATAATGTTGAAAGCTACCTATTAATTTTAATTAACTTAAAGACTAATATTATGAATATAAATTAATCAAATTACTAAAGTTGTCTAAAGAAAGACTTTTCACACTTTAAGTTTCAAGCTTTCAAATCTAAATTTTCAATATCACCGAACACAAAATCAATTCAAGTGTTGCACTGCGTTCTGCTTGTAATTTAAATTTTTAAATAAGTATAATCCTGTTTGTAACTTCCACATTTATTAGAGCCAATTGTTCCACTTTATGAAAGTTGGAGTTGTTTTCTGGACTTTCTGCCAAAAATTAATTAAAGCTAATATTCAAGCTACTGGCAAATGAAGTTGCAACCTTAAACTTTGAGATATAGGATCCACTTCGGTGGATACATTCATAAAATAAGTCGGAAAGAAGCGAGTTATTTTATTGCAGAAACATCTTCAACGTCAACCTGCCTGATACATGTTGACTCATCAGCGCTGTGATTGGGAGATGCACAGACACACATTTTTTAAATAAGTCGAAGGAAACCGAGTTATTTTTGTTTCTATGAAACCCACCACGACCTCAAGCAACATTGACATGCGCACTGCGCATTGCGCAACACACATGATTCATCAACTAGACTCTTGACTCTTGAGTCAGGTCAAAAGCATGGGGATACACACAAATTCACCAAAAAATAAGTCGATGAAAACCGGGTTATTTGGTCCCATAAGAAAGTGTGTATAAAACAGAGAGGTGTCAAACGCAGTGAACAGTATATGAAAGAAGAGGAAAGAGAAAAGATTTGTTCTATTCAGGGATATGTTTTGTAACCCGACATATTTCGGGTTATTTTGTTGCTGGTATAGTGTTGTATTTGCTTAGGAGCAGGTTGATAAGGAGACGAGATGTTTTGTAACTCGACATTTTTCGGGTTATTTTGTTACTGGTATATATATTTGTGTTTGTTAAGGAGTAAGTTGAAAAGCAAACATGTGTATTGTGTATACATTGTGTATAGAGTAAAATTGAAAGCAAAGTTGTTAAAGTATTGTTGACTGCGTGTTCAGGTGTAGGATTAAATTATATTCATGTCGCCAGAAGCTAAAGTTGTTAAGGATTTAATTTTCAAAAGGTAAGTCGGAAATAATCGACTTATATGGACGCTTCGCCACTGATATATACATACATATATATATATATATGGCATCACTAATCATGTAAATTGAGGAGAAGAAAAAGTTCCGTTTTCTCTTCTGGCGTTTAAAAATTAAAAACCGTTATTTTTGTATTGCAAAAGTATAACCGCACAATGCAAACCTCTCTGAAACTTCATGCAATTCTGTTTTTTTTTTTTTTAAATAACAAACAACAATGCAGCGTGGTACACATTTAAGCGATATGTAAAAATGCAAAATTCAAACTTTTCGGTCAAGTGGTCTAAGCTTAAGGGCTATTGTTAGGAAAATATCAATATCAGACCGTGTTGTTCGAAATTTCTTACAAGATCCAGAATCCAATGGGACAAAAATATGCCCTGGGCCTCCGTAGAGGCTGACACGTTACAATATGAGGCGTTTAATCAATGATGCAATGAATGAATTTGTTGTTTGTTTTGCCTTGTTTTTCTTTTTAAGTTTACGCCATATCTCCAGCGTAAGCATATCCTATCACACTGTCTCCTATCATAAAATGTACTACAAAGAACTTTCCGAGCAGTTTATTTTATAGCGTCTCCGGAATAGTCCTTCGTCACATATGAGTCTAACTGGTAGACGGCATTATGCCAAACCAAAAAACTAAGATATTTGCTTAACTTATGTACATATATTAATTTTAAAGTCAATAAAACTAACTAATAACTAACAAATAAAAAAAAACGAGTGTGCTTTAGAGCACACAACTGAAGTAAAACTTCTTTATCTCAATCCATATGTATGTACATATGTATATATACATATGTATTTATGTACATACATATATGTATGTACATATACATATTTTCTACAAATTTCTAAAATATTCTACACATATTTTAATTTATTATCAGTTTTTATTGATTAATAATCTTGTATAATTTTTTTTATTTATTTATTATTTTCATGTGCGCATGCACTGTTCTCTTTTGGTCCTATAGTAGTCGCGTTTTGTTGTTCATTTTATCCTTAGGTTAGTAAAATTTTACATAGTAAACAACAACAAGCGAAAACTGAGGAGAAACAAGTTAGTAATCGAGCTCAGTAATTTACTAAGGATACATGTTGCTGCTATTTGACACATTTTATTATTTATTTTTATTTCAAAGCGATATTTTGTTTATTTCTCTGACAGGTTTTGACGTTTAATTTGATTTTGTTTTTCTTTTTTTCTCTGAAAAGTATTGACGTTTGGCTCAAGGGGAACCAACTTTTAAATATAAAACGAAAGTCAGTTTAAAACTAAGGATAGCGTTTTATTACGATTCCTATTACTAAGCTAACCTAAGTTTAGCAATAAAACGCGCCTAGTGTAATACAGGCAATAGACCTGTATAAGTGTATAGGTCTAACCCCAATAACACAGGTCAACACACTTTTTGTTTCTGGGTTCTTGGTATGATTTTCTTGTTCCTCCTACATTACTAATTAATTATAAAAAACTTTTACCTGAAAATGTTTGTTTTTATAGCTACAAGATTGTTATTATGGATTTAAAAGTAGTACCAAATTTGTATTGCACTACTACATGATATAATTTTCAAGAAATCAAAACATTTTTTTTGCATTTTTAACTTCTTTAGACCTTTAAAAATCACCTACTACAATAATTTAGAGATATTCGAATCCTAACACCATAGAAAAACTAAATATGTTTTCGTGTTTCCATATAAATACAATGTAATAGAAAAACTTTAAACGTGTTTTTCTCCAAATATTTATTTATCATTGTAACGGGTGAAAAAACAAAGTTTAAAAAAAAAATGTATGTATTTTTCAATACAAAGATTAAGAAAATCGCAATTTGAACACAGAAACAAACCAAAAATAGTAAAATTTTATGTTATATCATACTTACTTACTTACTTAGGTCCTTAGACCTACGAAGTCCGTTAGTGTTCCATAGCGGGACATAGGGCCTCAACTATTCCTACGCGCCATCGTGTGCGGTTTCCAGCGATGTATTTTAGCTCCCTCCAGCTCTTTCCCAGTCTCGCAGATTCCTCCTCAACTGTTCTTCTCCACGTGCTTCTCGGTCTACCTATTCTTCTTCCTTCTTGTGTGAGTGGGTTCCACTGCATTGCTTGGCCTGCATTACCTTTTCGAAGCGTGTGTCCAATCCACTGCCACTTGCGCCTTCGTATAATGGTATCCATGGATTCCTGACCTGTTCGTCTATGTAGGTCCTCGTTGGAAATACGATTAGGCCAGTAAACCCGTAAGATGTTTCGAAGACACCTATTAACGAAGGTTTTCAGTTTCCTGGTTATTGTAGTTGTTATTTTCCATGTGCTGCAGCCATATATCAGAACTGATTCGACGTTAGAGTTGAAGTTGAGATTTGTTTCTCCAAACATTGGACAACATCCCGTACGCAGCCTTTGCTTTTCCGATGCGTCTGGCGATGTCTAATTCGGTTCCTCCTTCAGGAGAGACGATACTTCCAAGGTATTGGAAGCTATCTACTTTCTCTACTGCTTGTTGACCAATGTTCATCGGAGCGGATGATTGCGAGTTTGCGAGGCTGAACATCTTTGTTTTTCCCGTATTGATTTTCAGCCCCACGATTGCTGCTTTTCTCTCCACCCTTGTTGCCATTTGACGGAGATCCATGATCTTATGGGAAAGCAAGCATACATCGACAGCGCAGTCGAGATGCTTAAGGTAAGTTCTCAGAGTCCATCTTATTTCTCCGCTTCCTGTCAAAGCCATCCGCAGTACATCACTTATCACCAAGAAAAACAGGATTGGTGACAGTATGCAGCCCTGTCTGACCCCGCTTTGGACTTCAAATTCTTCAGACAACCTGCCTCCGTGTAAGACGTGACATTTGGACCCATCAAAAGTCGCTTTAATAATAGCAATGAGTTTCTCCGGTAAACCCCTCCTCCGCAAAGCAAGCCAGATAAACTCCCTGTTGACGCTGTCGAAAGCCTTCTCGAAATCAATGAACAGCAGGTGGAGTGGTAATCGATATTCGACGCACTGTTCGATAATGATCCTCAAGGTGTTAATGTGATCAATACAGGAGGAACCATTGCGGAAGCCTGCTTGTTCAGCGTCGAGCGATCCTTCGAGGTGTTCTTTAATGCGATCTAAAACAATCTTTGCTATTATTTTGGTGGCAAAACGCAGATATCCCTCCAGTTTTCGCACTTCATCAAGTCTCCTTTTTTTGCAGCAATTCGCTTGATGTTGTTGGTGCTGCTTGTAGCAATTCTGCGGGAATGCCGTCAAGTCCTACCGCTTTGTTGTTCTTAAGTGTGCTTTGATGGCGGTACATACTTCTTCCTTACTGGGGGGTGCGATGCGCAACCGGGAATTGTTTGCATCGGACAACTCAAGAGATGTCAGTTGCATGTTACTGTCAAAAACATGATTTAAGACAAAGGCAAAATGCTCCTTCCACCTTCTGAGTTGGTCCTCATCCGATATCAGCAGGGTTCCATCTCTATCTTTAACCGGGTGTTGTTTTGAGCTTTGCACACCAGTGAGTTCTTTGGTTATTCTATAGAGAGTTCTGCTGTCGCACCTGTTTGCGGCTTCTTCTACTTTTAGGGCCAGAACGTTGGTGTGAGTTCGTTTATCACAATTGTCATTGCAACTGCCAACTCCATGCTTTCCCATGACGTGTCTGAGCCCTGCGTTGTCACTGCCAACCTTGGCATTCAAGTCTCCAATTACCATTGATTATGATGTCTCCGCGTGGTGTGTTGTTGTATACGGCACTGAACCGACTGTAGAAGCCTTCTTTCTCTTCGTCTGGGTAGAGTTCCGTTGGGGCGTAACACTGAATGATGGTGATGTTGCGTACTTTACTCCGGAATCTGGCCTTAATAATACGTTCACCTAGTGGCTCCCATGAAATTAGACTATTGATAGCTTTTTTGGTTAGCAACAGCCCAACTTCAGCGTCCCGAGCGCTTGAAGGTGCTTTCCAGAATAGAGCAGCACAGTGTTACGTGTTGACTTGTACTTGCCCGATCCCAACCATCTTACTTCACTAAACCCTAAGATATCTAACCTATACCGCATGAATTCTCTCTCTAGTTGGAGGAATCTGGAGTTGTGAGGACCTTCATTTCCTGCTTCCAGGAGCGTCTTCACATTCCAGAAACCAATCTTTGTAAGGGTACAATAGCCAAAAGTCGTCAACGTGTGATCAATCCTTATCCGAGGCGTAGTTTCGGTTTCGGTAGCACAATTTAATTCAGTTACGAAGAATGCTAACCTCCGTAACCTATCCCAGAGAAAGCTGGGAGCTCCGCACTTACAATTTTAGCTTATTTTTGTATATAGGTATACAAAAATAATTACCGGGGACCACCACGGGGAGGTTAAGTAAGCAATTCGTCGTGTCTGAAAGTTGCGCCCTATGCCAAGTTATAGGCAATAAACAGTTAGCCGATCAGACACGGCGCAGGTCCCAGGTTTAGAGGTTTTGGTAAGATTCCTGGATTGAAATAGCTTTGTCTATAGTAGGGCCTGTTGGCCGCAGCGTTTTTATTGTCTCAAATGTTTTCGATAGAATTGAAACCTCGACCACTTTAAAGAAGTTCGTTACAGTATTTGCTGTATGGCAGCGTGCGTTGTCTTACAATAACCAAAACCTTGCACCAATAAATGGTACGAAAGGCATAACATGGTCTTCCAAAACGTTTGTCACGTTTAATTGGGCGTTCACACTACCTCCATCGAACACAAGATCCGTGCTAAGAGCTGATTCTTCCCCAAACCATAATTGACCCTCTTTGATAATCCACTGTTTTCTTTTTATTGTATCGAGAAAACCCTTCGTTTGTAGTAAATTGTTGACGCCTATCTGGACCTCTGTTTTCGTCTGAAATAGGACGTCCTCCTAATCCTCTGCAGTACAGTTCACATATCGCGGAAAACGAAGTCTTGCTGTACGGTACTCTGGGAGCTATTAAGGGATGCACGTCGCATTGTGGTCCAAATGACTTTTCTCGTTGCAAAAATCATAACTTTTGAACGAATAAAGTTATTGTTATAATTTGTTCACCTTCTTAAAGGAAATTTCCAAGGCTATAAAAATAGTAAGAGTCAGTGTCTAATGTCTATTTAATTGTTCACATTGTGTTACAAAAAATAATTTTTCATAACAGTGGATGCATAAAAAACGAACATTTTTTTATATTTTAAGCAATTGTTAAAACAGTATTTTTTTTTTTTTTAATTTTTTTAACTCATTGGCATCGTATAACTGTTTAAGTGGCCAATTTTATAAGAAACAGTGTAGGGAAAAGTTAACGGACGAACATTGCTATGATTTTTTTTAATTTTTTTAAATTATTGTTATAACATAAAATAGAATACATAGATTTTAATTTAGAGAATAAAAATAGTTAAATTCATCATCATTCTTTATATTTAACAGACTAACTAGTTCTGGGCAATAGCTTTTTATCAGCTCTTTTTGGGATCTTACGTGCCTTAAACATGAAATAAGTAGATCCGATGTTATAGCCAACATATTAAATTATTATATTTATTGGACAATAAAATAATAATCCAGAGTTAAATATTTTCTTTCAGTTTTTTTTTTTACTAAAATAAATTACTCTGTTACTTGTACCAGTAATAAAATAGTAAATATATTAATTTCCTACTTTTGTCAGGCTATAAAAACAAAACGGATTAAGGTTCATAAGCCATTAACTTCAAAAACTCTTTTGGTTTAAGAGGAAGATATTTGTTAAAAAAGGGAGGTGGATTACAAAATATTAAGGTTTTTTTGTTATGATGAAGATAATAAAGCAAGGTGTTCTAGTTAAGAAAAGAAGACAATTTCCAACATACCAAACGTAAATTTCCTTTTAAGGCCAAAATAATGGTACATGCTTTTCTTTAAACAAATTGCTTTATCTCAAAATGTTGCAAAATCTTGCAGCTACAATTTTGCAACATGCTTTTCCTTAAACAAATTGCTTTACCTCAAAATGTTGCAATATCTTGCAGCTACAATTTTGCATATGGTTTAACAAATAGTTAGGCTAACCTATGCTGTTAGTTTTTCAGCGAAATCAGCAGGTCTTTTTTTGTCAAAAAAGGTTTTTTTTTGAAATTTATTTATAAAAAAATATACAATTTTATTTTCCTTTTCTTTAAACAAATTGCTTTATCTCAAAATGTTGCAAAATCTTGCAGCTACAATTTTGCATATGGTTTAACAAATAGTTAGGCTAACCTATGCTGTTAGTTTTTCAGCGAAATCAGCAGGTCTTTTTTTGTCAAAAAAGGGTTTTTTTTTGAAATTTATTTATAAAAAAATATAAAATTTTATTGTCCTTTTTTTAAATTAAAGTTATTTACAAATACCTTAAACAACCACGTGACAGAAAAGAAAATTAGGATTTCTCATTAAATATGCAATAAAGCAAAAAATAAAATGATGTAACGCCTTTTGACAACCGCTTTACTCATTAAGAGCCAGTGGTTTTAAATGGTTTTGAACACATTAATGCGAGATTGACACAGCAACTTCAACAGCAACAGCGACAGCAAAGAAAACTTTGTGATTATGACATTCATTTATTTTTATTTTTTTTTGCGTCAATGTTTCTGTTTGATTTACGTCTTCTATCGTACAAAAAGGTTTTGTTTTATCAAACTCAGCCGCTCTTCCATTGTCATTTTTTCATTTTCTTGTGTTGATAAACCACAAAAATGTTGCCTTAAGGTTGGCAGTATTTGCATAGTAACTTGAACAGCAACTTTGACAACCACTTTACTCATTTCAGAATCATAGAAATTAAATAGTTTAATGGTATAATTTAATCAGTCATACATTTATAAGTAGTAATTAACAGCTTTTACTCAAATATATTAGTTATTATCAAATTAAAATCTAACGAAAAACCAAATTCTGAAAATTAGTAACCAAATATGTAATAGGCACCCAAATATGAAATATAGGCATAAATCGTCCTATCAATAAAAAAATGGACATAAATAATCGCAGATCCAAGTATCAAACTTTAGACCAGCACAATTATAAAGTGCACAGAGCCAACATATTAAACATTGAAATTCCTATTTCATATTTAGACACCTAAAAAATGGTTAACATATATTTTTAAGTGGCGATATTTTAATGCAGAAAAGCACAGAATGTAGAATAAACATAATTTCGATATACTAAATAGTATTACACTAATGTATATATGTGCCTATAACTACCTAATAACTCGTAATACTTATTTATTAGATAAAAAAAACTAAAAACGCTTGCCACACTAGTAGCTTTCGCGCAACTAAAACGATAGTGTGAGTGCGATAGTAAATAGACCGAATAAAACAGAAGATGGACGTGTGTTGCGTTTTATACATGGAGAATAAACTCAAAAACTACTGGACGGATTTTGATAATTCTATCGCCATTAGAATGGCAACATTATTTTTAAGTAACATAGGCTTAATTTTTTACTAAAATACTTTTAAAACAATTGTCCACCCGTGCAAAAAGCCGGGACTGGCCGTAATTGAATAATAAACCAATAAAAAAAATCTACTTACATTTGTTTTTTGTTTATTTTCATCGAATAAAAATAGGATTCGTTTAGGAAATTTTGCAAGACCAATGAAGAACACAAATACGACTTCAAATTGATCGAATACTACATAATATACACATGTAGTATTCGATCAAATTGAAGTCGTATTTGTATTTTATAGAATAAAATATGAACAGTCGTATGCGATGTTTTCCGTTTCCCAGTATTAGACTCCTCTAATATCCAATATACGACTAGTCGAATAATAATAAGTGCAGACTTAGGATTAAGAGTGTTTTTTTTTCAGACAGCGTTAAAGTGATGTAATATGCCTTTTTAAAGTGCAACTTGTCGATAGTCAAGTGACTTGTCTTTTTTAAGGGCCAGAATAAAAGTCAAAGTGTTTGGAAATAAGGTCCTTTGACTTAATGTAAACAGGATGTGAGTCCTAAGGTATTTATTCCTCAAGAGCGGAATGGAAAGTATTATTATTAATTTGTGTAGGATATTAACTTTTTCGTAAATGAATAACGGTTTGGATTCCAAGTCGTCCACCAGTTATAGAAAATTGTTCGAGTGTAAGTAATTTCACAAACTTAAAATTTTTGTACAGCGATTCGGTATCAATGCTTTTTTGCGATACTGATGCTTACGCTGATCGATTATTTCTTTGACGTTAAAAACATTAGTTTGCTTTTAATTTTAATCAATGATGGACATTCTCTTGTTAAAAACATTAATTGATAAAAATGACCGTAATGTGATTGTTTCGTGTCAGTATACGTGAAGCAAAGAATATACGGTTGAACAAAAATCGTTCACAATTTTATTTGTTGACATTTATGTATATATGTCAGAACAGATTTAGCACAAGCTTGAGCTTCAGTAACCAATGCTACGTTTTCACCGTTCAGTAAACCGAGATTTACCATACAAACATAAATCTCCTCAAATGAAGATTTAGAATAAATCTCCTCGAAATCTAGTTGGAAACCATTCGCTGAATGCTTTCAGTGAATTAAAACGCCTATTTGTATGCAACGAACATTATTCATTTCATTTTGTTTGTTTATTTTGAAACACAGCTGTACGCACATAGGGGACAATTGTTCAAGGTAACAATTGCAAATACTTGAACGAATTAAATTTTCCAGTTCTCAAAAAATTTAATTAGTTCGCGAACGAAAATTTATTTTCCCATACAATTTATTCAACCTGCAAACAAAATAATTTGTATACTTCAGTCAGTTAACGAAAAATTATAAATTTGCCTGTCATTCTGTCACCCTTATAGGTTAGGTTAGATTAAGGTGGCTGCTGGAAAGAAGGCCAGTACACTAGTGATAATGAGCACTGAGAAAACTTTTGACCCTGGGACACTAGTTTTGCTTCATAATCCAATATAAAAAGGTAAAAGCCCAAAGTTACAGTCAGCCTGGGATGGTCCATATGAGATCTTACAACGGATTTCTGATGTTGTCTACCGCATCCAGAAAAGACGCACTAGAAAAATTGTTCATTATAACCGCTTGAAACAGGTTTACCAGCTTAATTCGGAACCTTAATCGCAAGAGGGGAGTAATGTGACGAAACAAACAGATCTATTTGTCAGCAACTACACCCAGCGACAAAAAAACCCTCGCATTGATTTATTTTAATGTTTTTGTGATTTAACGGTAAAATTCTACCTTTCATCAAACTTTTTTCTCTTCTTTTACTATTTTGTCATTTTAGTCGACAAATTAGTAGTCAGGTCCTTGAAGTAAGTTTATTTAAAAACCACCGTTAGCTTAAAATATCACGGTTTAATTTGTTCCTTTTTTTAAGTATGGTGTTATCATTAGAAGAAAAGGCTCAAATTGTAGCATTGCATAACGTAAATGTATCTAAAAGAGAAATAGCACGTCGGCTCGGTACCAATGAATGGAGTGTGCGCAATGTCCTCAAGAATTACCAGTCTGAAGGTTCAATTTTGCGAAAAATTGGAAGTGGAAGGCCTAAAGCGATATCGCCAAGGGAAGAGCGTCTTATCCACCGTCTTTCAATCCGGAACAGATTTCACCATGCTGGGGACATTAATAAATCTTTTCTGTCACAAACTGGAAAAACAATAAGTGACAGAACCATGCAAAGACAACTGAATAATCTGGGATTGAAAGCACGAAGACCTGCAAAAAAGCCTCTTCTTACTTGTAGAATGAAGAAACAAAGGCTGCATTGGGCTAAAACCTACAAAGATTGGACTGGCAATGATTGGGGACAAGTTGTTTTTTCGGATGAATCCAAATTTAATTTATTTGGACCCGATGGCAATGCGATAGTCCGCCGAAAAAAAGGAGAAAGATTTTCGGATGAATGTGTTTTGCCTACTGTAAAACATTCTCCTTATGTGATGGTATGGGGAGCCATTACAATGTTTGGTGTTGGCACTATTATTATGCTTGAAGGTACGGTCAATGCTGCAAAATACATTGAAATTATTAATGAAGGTGTTTTGCCAACATTGGAGCAATACTCTGAGCATTCCGAAAACTTAATTTTTCAAGATGACTCAGCTCCATGCCACCGAGCCAAAACGGTACGTTTAAACTTAATTTAATTAATTCTTTTGGACGATTTTAAAAACATTGTTGAGTTCTCAATATTCAGGTAAAGCATCATAAGGATTGTCTTGGGATTTCGTCACTTCCATGGCCAGGAAACAGTCCGGATCTGAATCCTATTGAAAACTGTTGGCAGCAAATGGGCAAAAAAATAAAAGAAAAACGTCCGAAAACCATTATTGAGATGAAATCAATAATAGAAGAAGTTTGGTACCACGAAATCGATCAAAATTATTTGAAAAAGTTGTTTAATTCCATGCCAAACCGCATTCGTGAGGTCATGAAGAAAAGGGGCGGAACGACGAAATATTAACCATTATTTTTTTTATTTTTTTCTTAATTGTTTTAGTAATAACCTTTTAAATAATACACCGTTATATTTTTCAAGTTAACTTGATTTTTTTAAGCCTTAAATTAACAAAGTATTAGTTTTTCAAAATTGTGAAAATTGACTAATTCTTAACTTTTTTTTGTTATTTAAAGATAAATACAATTTAAAACCAAAAAAAGCAGTTTTTCACTCTTGTATACCGCATATTAAAATACTGAATTAAAAAAACCTAAATATGTCCCAAGTCTTCTGAAGAAAGTCGATGTTTTACTCAGCAAATCAACTGCGAGGGTTTTTTTGTCGCTGGGTGTACTTGTCAGCACCTACTTGTCAGCATCTACTTTTCAGTCAAGATAAGGAAAAGAAACGGCGTGGATCGTTCAAGTTAAGTGTTCTTTTTACCTTATTAATTAAAAGGCAAAATCAAGTATTCTCTTAAATAGTAACAACACGTTCACCTAGTGGCTCCCATGAAATTAGACTATTCATAGCCGTTTTAGTTAGCAACAGCCTAACTCCAGCTTCCCGACCGCTTTCAGGTGCTTTTCCGGAATAGAGTAGCACAATGTTACATGTTGGAGACTTGTACTTGCCCGATCCCAGCCATCATACTTCACAAATCCGTAAAATATCCAACCTTTATCGCATGAACTCTCTCTAGTTGAAGGCTGCCTCCGCCGCTGCCGCCCGAATGGGTTTCGCTGTTGTCGCCGTGTAAAACGAAACATTTATGATGCGACATCCCTAGTGGCTTCTTGGCGTTGATGGCACTGGTTTTCCATACTGGTTGACAGTTGGTTGATTGATAAGGATATTTCCATGTCCTTTTCTGGATATCGCTAACTAGCTATGAGAACATCTCCATACAGCGAAGTCTATCAGAATGAATCTATTATCGGTGGTAGCGGTTCGTTGTGATTGATTGTGCCACAAAATGTTTCTTCTCTTCCTAGCTTTACGTTAGGGTAGGGCTCTAATTATGTTAAAGTAGCTCTATAAGGTGTTCACTAAGTATTGCAACCTAACGTAAACTGTAGTTGCCACAAGATGTGAGGTGCCTTAGTGAGAAAACTTCCCCTCCCCCTTTCTCGCTTGCTAACCCCATCGGCCTTGCACTTTTGTAAAGACCCAATCCCTAGTACAAACAAGGTACCCGATGTTTATTGTAGGAAATGCTAGACAAAAGTAGGTTTTGAGAAAAAAGTATTAACAGTTGTGTCCTCTTGGGTACATAAAATGCATTTATACAATACAATAGAAAATTGTTGTCCTAAGAGCTATTTAAAAACGAAATTTATGGTTTAAAAATCTTGAACAGCTTGCAGAATATTGTGGGATACATTTGAATGTCACTCCAATAAACCCGATAACTTTAAAAGATACGCTTTATGAGCTTATTTCTAAAGTAGATGAAAAATATAGAAAAGATTGCATTGATATGGCGACTTCAGTCCATCGAGCAATATATACATATGTATTTCACTAAACAACAATTTGTGTGAAAAAAAATTATTTCAAACAAAATAACAACCACGAATTGATATCAGCCATTTTCAAGATAAGAGGTGAACTAAATAGCAAAAGCTAGCTCCAATTCGTTTCCATTTAAAATAAATTGCAAATCAACTGACACTTAATTCGGTCAGTATAATGAATTTACTATCTTTGTATATTAATTTTCTCAGCATAGCTATCAAGTCCTTCTGTCGATAAAAGGAGTTAATTTATGTTTTAGTTTCACATAAAATATATAGTATATACTTAATATTAATATTTATGTTAAATGAAGTTTTCAAATTTGATTAAAATTAATATTTTATAAACATCAATAATGTTTCGTCCTGTGTAAGAATTTAAAAAATCAATTGTACTATATTTTTTTCTATAAGTTTGATATTCTCGCAATTGACAATGATGGCAGAGTGTCAATAAACTCTAAAACTATCGAATATTCAATATTTTTAGGGCTGTTGTAGGAAATGTTTCACTTCAAAAAGTTGAATGGATGGAAAATTCAAAAACTGTAACCCATTATTTTCTAAGAACTAGTAAATAATTAAATTTTTACTATATGTATATTATACTAGTACTTACATTTACATATGCATGTATATAGTATCGGGTTTTTCAAAAGGGACGCTACAAAAGTAGAGCGACAGGGACAGCAAACGAAGCCATATTTCTTGCCGTTCTTTTGACATATTTCTTCCGTAAGGTTTGCCATTTCATGATGGAAAGATATACGAGTCACCAACAAGTCGAAATTATTAAAATTTACTACCGAAATTCGGAGTCAGTGGCCTGAACGTTAAGAGCGCTACGGCCAATTTATGGTCGTCATAATTGTCCTAGCAGATCAACAATTGAGCGTCTAGTGAACAAATTTGAATCCACAGGCACAGTACAAAATGTTCCCGTGCCAGTGAGTCAAAGGAGTGCCCGTAGAGTCGAGAATATTGCTGCCCAAATAAGTCTCTCACACGTCGTTCTCAAGCGTTGGGCATCTCTGTGACGTTGTTGTGGCGAATTTTGCGAAAGACCTTGGCCAACATCCTTACAAGATTAAATTGACGCAAGAACTGAAGCCGCTTGACCACCAGAATCGTCGTATGTTCGTGAATTGGGCTGAGCAACAACTTAAAATGATTCGGATTTTCATCGAAAAATCATCTTCAGCGATTAGGCTCATTTCTGACTGAATGGCTTCGTCAATAAACAAAATATTCAGTATTGGTCAGGCAGCAATCCACACGTACTCCATGAGTCTTCATTGCATCCCGAAAAAATTACGGTTTGGTGTGGTTTATGGGCCGGTGGCGTCATTGTGCCGTACTTCTTCCGTGATGATCAAGATCGGCACTTTACTGTAAATGGGGATCGCTACCGTTCAATGATAACCGAATATTTTGAGCCCAAATTGGATGATATGGACTTGGAGGACAGCTCTCTTATTGAAAAACACTTTATATACATAAACTAAACATTAATATAGGTTAAAGCCTTTTTTAGACGATCAGTATCAGTTTCAGTAAGAGCTCTGGATTTCGACCGGGAAATATCCGCAATAACCGTGTACATGAAATTTTGGATATTACCCGGGTATTGTAGGTTGATTTGTACCCCCCAATACGTGACCTACAATTCCCGACTACCCGAGATCTTATAGTTTTAGTTTCAACGAACCATTAGTATATACAAAATATGACCAATTGACAATTTTCACGTTTGAAGACAAATTAAATAATGACCACTATTTATTAAAAAAGTTATTCAAACATTTATACCAAAATTTAATTACAGAGATGTGTGTGTGTGTGTGTGTGTGTGTGTACGTACGTTCGTATGTTTGAGATACCCTTTTTCGTCCACGATATCTCAAGAACGAGAAGAGATATCAACTATCGAGTCCAACTAAATTTTGTTCGAAAGGTTATAACTTCAAAAGAAGCTGAAAAGACTTTTATCTTTTTTAGTTTAGCTTTAGTTATTTTTAATGCGGTTTCGACGTGAACATATCATTCAAAAGGCGTTGTTTCTGTTTTTAAGTTGATTAATCATATTTTTAATGTGAAGATCTCATTTCATGTTGTTGGTGAAAGTAAATCCGACGATTCGAAGTTCTGTTTTGAGATCGACATTCAAATTTCGTATAATCAGGGGGGAATGGATGCTGTACACTTCTTTTGTCGGCAAAGGTGGAGAGCCTCTTTTTTGGAATCAGGTACAATTGCTCCTGTTTTTTGTGTCCACGTATGTATAACATCATCTGCCGATATTAGTACGGAATTTACATGAGATGGATCTCCTGAAGCTATGAGGAGTGAGTCTTGGGGTATAACATTTTGCAGTTTGGTCTTTGTTGAGGTGTATCCATCGATTTTAATGCTAAAAGTTCTTGAAGATAAGAATGATGAAATAACTTTTAAAATTAGCCTAGGAGCACCCCATTTATGTACTAGCTCTCTTATTGGGAAAATCAGAGGACATTACTAAACTCTGCTTACATGATGAGAGAGTTTGTGTTCCATGAGATGTGTAAATGATTGAACTCCTCTATTCGCGCTAAAAGCATGTTGCTCGTTCCTCATAGATTTGTCGATCAGCCAGCCAATTCGTCGTCCTATAATTTTTTCTCTTAAACTTTTCAATGGCTTTTGACGCTGTTACGAACTGCGTTTTTCTTTTGATTTTTCTTTAGAGTTCTGTCAGTAAGTTGATTACCTAGTACCTTATTGGACGGCAACAACACGTGGTAAAGTATTTTATAATTTCGCCCAAATCGGTTCAGTCGTTATTGAGTTACAAATAGCGTAACTAACACGACTTTCTTTTAATCATAGATTTTCTATGAGTTAAAAATGTTTTTACAAAGTAATTATGTATATTAGGGCCTAAATCCCACTCAATTATTTGGTTAATATTCGATCAAAAGCAAAGTAAATATTTTAGGGCCTATATTCCACTCAATTAAATGGTTAATATTCGATTAAAAGCTTTTTTGAAATCAATGGAAAAAGCATATCGTGGGTCCTTCAACTTAGACTTAAAGCAAATAATTGGTTATTTCGAATCCCGTATTCGATTCAATTGAAGTCGTATTTGTTTACTTCATTAGTTGTGTTAAATTTTCTAAATTAGATAAAAATGGATAAAACGCAAGTGTAAATGCATTTTTTTATTGATTTATTTATTAGGACAACGTTATTAATACGTTCATTTATATTACTATTATGTATACATATAGGCAAATAATAAATCGTTCTCAGCTTGATGTGTGAGGGATTAGTTTGTGCATTGCAAGGGAATTTTAAAGTAGCAATTGGCCATTATAATAGTGAAATATTTAGACTTAATATTGAAAACTTTCGGGCGGACTTTTTGATAAAAATCCATCCGGGAATAAATTAATACTTAAAAAATTATACTGCATGTCTTTAAAGGTTTAGAATGATCAAAAGTATTAGGTTATACAGAAATGGCATATCAAGCAGCAATTTAAAATAACAGGGGTGGTGAGCAAAGTTGAAGTCAGAGGTAATTGTTAATTGTAATTACAACGAAATGAATCTTCGAAGAAAATTAATATTCTACAATTGAGGTCAATTACACATGTTTGCCAAAAGAAAATAATGAACGCGAAATATAAACACAACAAAATTGATCACAACGTTGCCCAACGAAAATGCAGTACCACAGGAGATGTATGTATGTACGTGTGTGAATATGAGCCGATCTTATTATTCTAAGATCGTCAACTACTTAAGACTTCAGCAACGAAGAAAATCTCCAAAGGGTAAAATATTTATGGACGAGGAATATGGTAGTGAATTGTATTTTCTGAGAGAGATAAATTAATTAACATAAATAGTTGTGTAGATTTAGAAAAACTATGAGCTCTGGTGCTACAAATAGCTTTATTTCATCTCATCTACCTGATCAAACCGAATCTACTATTCAGAACTGTGAAATTTTAACTGTATTTGTGGGTTTCTAATGTAAAAAATAAGAGCTAATAACTTAATAATTAACGGTGAGATAAATATTGACATTTTATATGACACTGACAAAGATACTGAGAATAATTTATGTCGTTTTCAATTGGCAATCCGGAATGAGAAGTAGAAGAAGAAGAATCCCAATTGAACACTTTTTGTGAATTCTGAAAAATTTGAAGTTTGGTGTGACTGTATTGGTAGTTTTGCAATCTTGCCTTTTAGGAAAACTCCCGCAATAGAAAATTAACTGCATCACTTGCATCGTCATCACTTGATGAAGAAGATGAGGAAGACGACTCCAACAATGTTTCTAACAAATTAGGAACAATTGCTAAGATATTGTCAATATTATTATCCATTTTTTTATAGTTTAGTTTTAATTTCAAGCAATCACTTCACAGTTCGCACAATTTGTTAATTTAAAAATATGACATTTTTCAAGTGTGACATGTAAAATCTTTGAATGTGTGAGTGATTCTGTTTTTGCTTCTGACTTCAAATCCAGAAGAGAAATCTCTTCTTTTTCAGAATTAGAACTGTCACTTTTGCCCAATTGAACTCTTTGAGAATGCTTTTTTCTGATTCCAGATTGCCAATTGAAAACGACATTATTCTAAATGGCTTTGTATGGTCTCAAGAGCCTTGTAAATGTAATTGATTATTTTTTTAAAAGAAAATATAAAATTAATGAGTGTTATTTTTGTGGTTATGCCTACGATTACAGACTTACTGAGCATAGCTAACAAATTTAATGAGTTCTTTTTTGGCATACACTGATGCCCATCAGGTTAGCACACCCCCTATAAGCCTAATAAAACTGATATTTTGGTGGATGTTGTTAATATGCAACTACTTCTTGGTAGTCTATTTTTCTCATCCTTGTATACACACTCACTGTCAAAAAGATCAGTAAAAGGAAATATCCCTTTACACGACGCACGTTTGCTGTTTCTTAAAATTTCGATTAAAAAGTGTGTTTTTTGCGTCATCAGGTTAGCACAAGAAAATTAAATTTGGCAAGTTTGTTTACCATTCAAAGCGTGATAAGAAAAAGGATAAAGTTGAAGAAAAAATCACCACATAACTTGGCTTGAGAGGAAATACGCTTGAATTTTGCACGAGCGCATATTACATAAAATTCTGATTGGTGCTATGTTGTCTTTTGAGATGAGAGCAAACTTAATTTGGAAGGTTCAGTTAGGTACAATTACCATTTCCATGATCTTAGCAATGAGGAACACCAATTGGATAGCCTTCATAGTTGTAGATCGTGCGACTTTAAATTTTAACATCAACTATGAACGCAAACAATGTGCTTAAAAATGCTTTTATCCATCTTAAAATTTTGTTTCGTAACTTGCCATGGCATTTTCAACATGAAAATACTCTGATCCAAACTGCCCGGTAGGTAAAGTCATGGATTCAGCGCCAAAACGTAACTTTATTGCAGTGGCCGCTTTATTAACCCGATATAAATATCGCAGAAAATATGTGGTGATAATTGGCTCTGAAGGTTTATGAGTTTGGAAAGTATAATTGAAACCAAGACTAATTAATATTAGCCATAAAGTGTACCTGGTAAACCATTTCTTTGGACTACATTGAAAAACTAAGATTTTCTTTCCAATTGACTATGAAGTCATTCTCAACAAGGAAAGATCGAGACATTATTAAATGGAAGACAAATGCCACCATAAAAAACCATACACGCAGCTGAATTGTGCTTTATTGTGCTTTATACCTTGAAAAATGTATACACACACCCATGGCGACCTTTTAGTTCGCATGCTCAAAGCATATTGATCGCTTACTCGTTTCTGTTCTCGATGTTTAAGATGAACAAAAAATGCATTCCAACAGTTTTACCATTGAAAACAGTACTAAAAAGCTCTTTTCAAAGATTTTATCAATAAGCTTTCTGTTTTAATTTTTTTTTAAGAACAATACGAAATTTTTTTATTACCAATTATGTTTTTTGTTTGTTGTTTTGAAAATTAAATTAAAAAGCTTTCGCATTATAAATAAAAAAATTACACTTAATAAATATCATTGTTTATTATGTGCTTATATTCGTCGAAAATACAATTTTTAAGTAAAATTTGAAATTTGTGATTATATTATGCCAATTGATTACTCAGAACTGCAATCATACGAGAGATGTCATAGTGTAATAAGTTATTAAAAGTTATACCTGTTAGGGTGAAATGCAAACTCTTATCTTACTGCACATTTTGCTAAAAGAATTTGAGTTATAATTTCTAAAAAATGGGGATCTAGTCAATAAACGTTAAATTAAGTTATTTATTTTTAATTTATTTATTTAATTAATAGTAACAAAAAATACTGGAAAACTGAACAAAATCTAATTTGAATTTTTTTAATATTGTTTTTAATTATTCTGTCTTAGATAATAATAAGAAATTCTAACAATAGGTTTCGTATTCTCATTCGTGTAGTAGATCTGGGCCCTCATCACGTAAGGATGTCGATATCGTTTTCGATATCCCCTATCGTCCAAACGATATCGAGCAGACTTTTACTTCATGTAAATAACGAAGCAGTCGACTTGACGATATCGTTTAAACGATACCGATTTAGCTATCGTTTTGATTAGCTTTTTGTCTAAAAAAATAATTACATACATACATATTAAAGAAAATTTCATGAAAACGGATAGGCATTGCCAAGGCATCCGTTTGACTAATATTGTTTCATAAGAAAAAAAAAAAAACAATTTCGTAAAACTGGATGAAAATTTTCATTTATCAAACATGTTTGTTTATTCAACGTCTGTCAATATAATTATTTAGCTAGAACGATAGACGACACGAGAGCCTGCAGTACTTGAAAATTTTCAAAATTTATATCAAATCTGTACCACATTACAATGTATGCAATAACATTTATTTGAAGTCAATGGCACTATCTATTCCTGAGATATTTGCTTCCAACCAAAATGTTCACTTTTTTTTTTTAAACTGCTATAGTGAAAAAACAAACCACTTGACCAATTTTTATGAAAGTCCTTTCTGCATCTTTCGAAGTTATAACCTGTCGAACAAAATTTAATTGGAGTCGATATCTTTACTCGTTCTTGAGATACAGTGGACAAAAAATTTCAATTTGACAAATCAGACCGATTACAATAACTCCCTATGGGAAGTTAAAAATATTTTAATAGGTTTATCATATGAAATGTTTACGTCACTTGTCGTTACTTTGCTATTTTCTCTTTTTTGTGTTCTAGATTTTTTAATCTTCTGATTAAAGCTTAATATAAAGCTTCTCTATGAGTATTTGTTTTGCGCCACATAATTTTCTATAATTTTTTATAATAGTATTGTTTTTTTTTTGAGTTCGGATCATACAAATGATGAAATGTTGACAAACAACAAATTGCCATTTTTTTTTACAAAAAAATAAAAACTACAAAAAGTTCAAGCGAAACTTGGTAAATATTGTTGTTGACTAAAATATCTCGAATTTTTTTTTTTAGTGTGACAAAATGTGTTATTAAAATTGTTATTAATTAATATCGAAAACAATAATATCACGGATAGGTAGGTATACCATACCATACAATTACGCAATTGACTTGACTTTTAATGTTAGGTGTCAATTTAAGTGTCCTACTCCTATTAGACATAAAAAGCAAATTCCGATTATATTAAATTTTTTTCGACAAAATCACAATAAATTTTTCTTTCTTTTTGTTGAAAAAAGCTAGTTGATTTTTCTTATGTTCAACAATTTAAGGAATATTTGTAAGCTTTTTTAATTAGAATCAAAATTGTGTGAATCATTGTTTTTCATACTGGTTTTGTATTTTTCAGAGACCAGAAGAGGGCAGTCTTAATCGTTTAAGTGGTATGTCGAAAAGGAGGTATCGTCTATGGCCAAGTATGCTAAGAATTCTTTGCTCTCTGCATTGACGGAGGGGCAGGACCGCTCTACAAAAAGGTTTTTTAACGAAAAAGGAGATACCAATCAATATTCGACAGGGAACTCTTCTGAAAGTAATACTTATTCAAAAGCTAGTTCCAACTACAAGTCACTACATGTAAAAAAAATCATAGTTGAAGAAACAGGAAACACACATAATTTACGTAGTACAAGTATAAAATCCTCAAGAACAGGACTCAAACGGCAGATAAATAGTAAAGGTACAAATTGAAAAAACATTTCATTCTTTTTTAAAATAATGATTTGTTTCCAGAAGCAACTATTAATACCAATATTAAAAAACAAAAAATTACCGCCGCTAACGAGAGTTCAGAAGAATTTACAAAATTTCCTAGTGATTGTATTGCTCATCGGACAAGATCAAGAACACTTTTACTTCAAGAGCCTTCTATAATTTTAGAACCAATTTTGTCAAAAAAAAATACACCAACATTTCAGTTACAATCAGATATTAGTATTGTTCGCCTTCAAAAGTCATCTCCAAAAAACATTAAAAAAAATCTATTAAATTACTATCGTGAAACTCGACACATAAGTCGGAAAAATTCAAAAAAAGGCGACATAAGCCCTAATAATATTTCTGATACATTATTAACTCCAAAGTCAAAAACAATTTTAAGAAAAAATTCAAGTTATTCAACAAGTCTTGATTCCAAGAGTAAACTCAATAACATCTTAAATATAAATTTTGATCAAAGAAAAAGTAAAAAATATCGACAACCTAACAAAGGTTATAAATATAACGCAACTCCACTAACATCGCAAAACACATCTCGTAAATGTACCGAAACTTCACATAACAGCCGAAGAAATAAACAAACTAAATCTTTGATTACTGAAAACAATTTAGAAGAAACTGTAGACAACATCAAAGGTAGGCTATTCATATTTACATGTTAATAACAAATCTCATTATATATTTTTAATGCACTGTTTGGAACAATATCATTTATGATTGAAAAGATCCGAAAAGGATGGGAAAAAGTATTGTTATTTTTTGAATGTGTTACAGGGAGTTTGGTTTTTTAATTATATCTGTTTCATCAAAATTTTCATAATAATACTCAATGAAATTCTGCATGCAGCGTGGCGCTATATGATGTCTCTCTCTAAATTTGCTGCCTAGTTTCATTGCTGCCACAAATGAAAACAAACATTTCTATGTAATGGCTATCTGACATTACTGATATTGACAGATTTTTTTCAGTGTCTAACATTAAAAAGAAACATCTATTTTTGTTTTTATATAAAGTGATGGAAAATAGGTATACAAAAAAAAATTATAATTAACTAGCGGTCCCGGCGAACTTCGTCTCGTCCCGATTTATGGTACGAATTCAAGCTATGGAAAAATATTTGTGTTACTTTCTCTATTTTCCGTGCAATTTTTTTTTTAAGTTTCTAGTCAATTAAATTATTTTTTTTTTTTAAAACTGAAGTATTTATTTTTTAATACAAAATCAATAAAATAAATTAAACTTAAATTAACGGTCGTTAAGAAGAGTGAAAATTAAGAAATGTATGAATTTTTTAGTGCCACATAATAAAAAATAAAAAAAGAGGCTGGGTGCGACCCACACTTATAACTTCCGATTTTACTTTAAAAATTGATTTTTATTGAAGTTTTTGTGTCACAATAAAAAGTCATCAAGTGTCCCCTTGCTGTCTTCAAGCATAACATAATTTTGTCAATTCTTGTGAACTTGTAGATTTTTGTTTAAACTGTGAAATCGAATTATTCTTGATATTGATTGCTTTTACTAACAAACGAATTATCAGGCTTTGGTAGAACTTTTTATATATCTGTAACTTTTTGTAAAAAAAAATTAAAATTTAATATTCGTCAATATCTTATCATTTAGGTATTGTTGACAAATGCATTATAATGAAAATAAAACAAATTTAAAGTCAACATCATTGCTTTTTAACACGCTTATATTAGCTTCACTTGTATGTATGTATGTAACCGACTCCTTTACACTCGATTTTGACCCACTTTACACTAACCGATTTTATTAAAACTTTGTACACTTATCAAGAACCGGTGGCAATACAATAATTTCATAAGTTTATCTCAATATCCTTATCAGGATTACCAGGATTAAAAATATTCCTCCCACACCTTCTGTTTCTACCTGTTTTTATTATGAGCTTATAAATATTAAATGAATTCTAATTCGGAGTACTGCGGTGGCTCAGTGGGTTAATGTGTGGCCAAGTTTCATTTTTGGTGGTGGGTTAAAATCCCAACCATGGCTGAACATTTTTAAAATAATAGGCAAAATCGCAGGCACGACTCACCAAGGGTTGTGGGTTCAAATCCCAACCATGGCTGATAATTTGTTTTAAATAAAATTACGAAAAATTAAAAAATATTTTTTTTGACAACACATCGAATCTTGTGAAGACCTTTTCATTTTTAAAAAGGGACGGGATTTCATTGACGAAGATGTTAAAAAGAAGTGGACCTAAGTGACTTCCTTTTTTCTTTTTTCACAATAACACTGGTATTTTAAGTTCATTATTGTTTTCAGCTTAATTTAAAAATTATTTTTAATTTTTTTAGTTTGATTTGCCAAGCGTGTCTTATTAGTTTTTTGAAAGATATTTAAGCCGACTATTTTTGACACTTTTCGGTAAATTTTAGTTTTAGTATTTATTTTTCCTAAAAAAAACTGTCAATTCGATATTTATCAAAATTGTATCATATATTGATAATTGTATTTTGTACAAACTTAATAAAATTTGAAGTCAATAACGTTGACTCGAGATATTCAAGTCAAAAAATATTTTTTTCCATATTTTGGTAGTATTTTTTTTTCACTTTTTTCCTATTGATTGTTTTTTTTTCAAATTTTACCACATGTCAAAAAGTCATTTCCCGTAGTAAAAAAATATTTTGAAGATTATATAATTTTTTTTCTTCATTGTATATTTGAGTGCCAAAAAATATTGAACTTTTTGCAAATTTATACTTAATGTGTATCACATCACATTGCATACAATAAAATTTATTTGAAGTCAATATCATCATCCGTTTCTGAGATATTTGCGACCAACCAAAATTTTCACTATTTTTTTAAACTGCGAAAGTAAAAAAAGACAAATTGTTAAGAAAGTCCTTTCAGCTTCTTTTGAAGTTATAACCTGTTGAAAAAAATTTAGTTGGAGTCGATAACTCTTCTCGTTCTTGAGATACCGTGTACGAAAAATGGTGTCTCGAACGTACGAAAGTAGTTTGTTCACACACACAGACATCTCGCTAGAAATGACGGATTTAGATTCTAGGAACCTTAAAACATCCAGATTTGTCAAAAACTTCAATTTGACAAATCGGACCGATTACAATAACTCCATATGGGAAGTTAAAAAATAGTTAATGTGATGGACAACCCTCACCACATAGAAGTATGAAAAATAGATAGTAGCCGATTCTCAGACCTTAAGCATACAAAATTTCATCAGAATCGGTCAAGCCGTTTCGGAGGAGTATGGGAACAAACATTGTGACACGAGGATTTTATATATAAGACGAGAATTTTAAGGTCCGCAAAATAACTAAACAACAAACAGTGACTCGTTTTGGGTGTATCGGCTTTTCAATGTATGCGTGCGGGTTTTCTGTGCCGCAAATGCGACAATTTTGCTGTTAACATCTGAAAAGATGATTTTTTTTTTTTGGAAAAATCAGCATCTTCTCTAAGTCAATCGCAGGCCCACTTAGCGAAGCGAAAACGCATATTACACAACCATATTCTTTCAGCGGAAGGATAAAACTAATTATCTGTCAAATCAGACATGAGTTAAGTGTTACCAATCACGAAATAAGCACTAGTTGAAAAAAAAAAACGTTAAATGGCGGACCCTTATGTACATACATATGTACATTTTTAAGTGTGTTAGTCAGTTAAATAAGCACTTCAACGCAACGTTCACATTCAAATATGAACTTACTATGTACAGTTATCCGTAAAAATAAAAACATAATGGACTTTTGGTTTACGTAAGACGGCCAAAAATCGTTAGACGATGGGTCAACATTTTTTCTGGGATCAACGTAAGCGAGGAGTCAACTGACATACGGCTTCATGTTTACCGGGGAACAAAAGATATCATTAAGACTTCGGTCACATACATAAGGGGCCTTATATTTAGAGAAACGTTTTTTGATGACTCCAGTTCCTACTAATTTTTATTTTATCTATACTATTATTAAAAGGAGGAAAAATTTGATTGTTTGTTTCAATTGAATAGGTTCCGAAACTACTTGACCGATTTGAAAAATTGTTTTCCCGTTAGGAAGCTACACTATCTCTTTTTAGAAAAGAAAATTTATTCAAAAAATATGAAATAGTCGGGAAATTATTATGGCTGAATCACAAACACGCTTTAGCTTCGGCTTCGTCTGTGTTACGATGGGCTCGCTTCAAGGTTGCTTTGAATGACATTTCTAATATGGCATTTCTAAAATGACACTTTTGTCATTAGCAGCTGTTTTTTTTTTCTCAAAAGTTTGTTTTGAACATTTTCTTACACTAGATACTAGCAATTATTGTGTGTTTCAACCTTAGAAATACATTTTTCTGATCTACAAAAATAAAACGTTTTCAAGAACAAGAAAAAATTGTACATAGAGTAATTCTATATTTCAATAACTTACCTTTGAACTATATCTTTTAAACGATGGGGATCCTTCCAAAAATAATTTTTTTTTTGTTGATTTTTTTACATCTTTTGAGCTGTCAGACAAAGCAAATGTTCAGCAAATTTGAACTAGAGCTTCCGTTTGTAGTCACATTACGTAACATTACGTAACATTACGTAACATTACGTTCTTTTCCTTACGATTGTCAAACGAAACGTGAGGTCGAAGCTACATTGTGATAGCATGCATTGAATTCTTATGGCTGAACTCATAAACGTCAGGCGAAGCCGAAGCTAAAGCGTGTTTGTGTTTCAGCCATTGAAGTCGAAAAATGATTCTGAAAAAACTGAAAAAAATAGAAAAAGTTTTGAATTTAATCACAAGATTTACAATGATTTTGAATGACGCACATGATTTTAGGAAAAAAATGTTGTTGTTTTTTTATATTATTGTATTACATATTCAAATATTTACTGAACGCAAATATGGCGGAATACGGTGATGAAATTTATACAGAACCTTTATAACTATTAGAACTATGAGGATAAATTTGAATTAAACTAAAGCAAGGTGGAACTTTTTTGTAGACCTTGATTTTCCCACAAAATTTTATCTACAGAGAATATATGTAAGCTTTTTAATAACAGATATATGGGAGTACTAACATTGTATATGAAAACTATAGTACTCTCATGGCTGAGGTCGAATAGGGCGGCATCTAGTTATTTTTCGTTGAACATCTCGTGGAGAAATTATTTTCAGATGGGAGACTTGCAACTGACGAGAATTCAAATCGAAGCAAGACAAGGAAAGACTACAATTTTTATGAGAGTTAAAAAGAATAATAAAAACGGAAATTTTGCTTTTTTGGGAGACTTGTTTTGTTTACATTTTTTTAGTCAAGCAGGCCTTACGGTAGTCGTCCTTTACCAGACGAGACAAACAAAAGCAGGTGAAGAAGAAACAATTTTGGATAGGTATTCCTGTATGGTTTGATCTTTGATGAATTTTGTGTTGTTGATGATCAGATGGTTGTAATGTATGTATGTAGGTAAGGGTTGAAAGGTATAGAAATATAATTACATACATATAATGAATATGAAAAGGGTTTGCAAGAGTTTTAAATTTTCGTAAAAATCCAAAATAAAGCTAAATATGTGAATGGTTATCATGACTAGGCAAAACAATGTAGATTCTTATTCATCTTTTAAAAAGAATCTTATTGAAAATCATGAACTAGGAAGATAAGTATAAGGAAATCATTTTTATATTTAGAAACAGAAATTGTTTAAATATTATGTGTTCTCTTTTTAACCTACTTGCCATGAAATACATATTTTTTTTAAATGTATCTGCATAGGTTGGTAGGTATATTATTTTAGTATTACCTACTTACTTCTTATTTCGCATTTTTAATTTTTCTTGAAGCTCGCATATCGACTTCGATATTTCGAAAAGAAACTTGGTAGGTAGGTAAGTTAGGTATAACAGATACTATTATTGTAAGGGCAAGAGTAAATCATTTTTTTTTTTTTAACATTTAAAAAAAAATGATGTGCAAAAAAAGCCAGTCACCGTGCCTTACCCAGGTTGATAAGTTTGCCAATTAAAAAAAGTCTTAAAATCCTTTTTCATTAGTTTTAGTAAATCGTTTCATTTCTTATTTCAAATCATAGATATGTTTCATGGCATGTAGTCTTTATGACCTCAATTTCAGCTGGATTATGCATCCAGTAATTTTTATAAAAGTATTTTACTAATTTAGATTTTTCCAAGTTTGCATTTCAATCGGCTTGATGTTAAAAATGTAGCTACTATGTATTCCAAGTCGTTCCAAAATTTTCATTGTTATAGGTAAAATTTAGTTTTCCTTTTACATATTTTGCAAAACTCATAAATTTAGGTTTTTAAAAATAAAAAAAGAGGCTGGGTGCTACGCACACTGATAATTTCCCATTAGGTATATATGTATGTAGGTAACTTGAAAACTTCGTTTTATTGGAGTTTTTGTGTTAAAATAAATCGCCAATCAAAGGAAGGTATCAGGTGTTCCCTTCAAACAAAACACAATTTCGTTTCTTCATGTAAATTTTTTAATTTTTGTTTAAACAACGTAATTGATTTATTATTGATGTTAATCGAATTACTTTTGATATTGTTTGATAAAAATTTTAATTATAGAAAAATTACTATCAGACTTAAGACATTTCTCGAGACTTTATACCAATTATTCTTATAACTTCTTGTAGTTTTTATTTTGCGAAACCAAAAAGCCTTCCAACCGTTGTCTAAAAAATATACATGTTTTGCTATGTGTCCTTAAAATAACAATGATCGTTCCAATTTACCTACAAACCGGAATTTAATTACCTACGTTAATAATTTAATCCTTACCTAGATACCTAGCAACGTACCTTCAATAAGCTATAAATATTAAGTAAAATAAAAGTAAAACATTTCAGAAATCTTTAAAATTCCATTCACAAATTCATACGTTCAAAAAATTTAATTCCAAAGCTAAAAGAAAACCTTTGAATTTTTTCTACTAGGTCCCCACTGTGTGACGTAAAGGTGGAAAATTAATTCCAAAGTTCTGAAAAGTTCTCATAATTCTAAAATTCATTATTACCTAGTTTTATTACTAATGTACTCTTGAGTTTATGTTTAGAAATTCGCCGGGTCAGCTAGTATTTATTAAAAAAATAAATACAGTTTAAAAAAAACTAAAAAACACGCTTTTAAAGCACGTTAAACTAAAAAGTTAAAAATAAATATAGTTTAAAAAAAACTAAAAAACACGCTTTTAAAACCCATCATACTAAAAAAGTGGAAAATAATTTTTAATATAAGCTGAAAACAATAATGAACTAAAAATACAAGTGTTATTGTGAAAAAGCGTTGGGCGCATTGGCCATATTTTTTTTTCATATATCGAGCGCCCGACGCTTATTCACAATAACACTTGTATTTTTAGTTCATTATTGTTTTCAGCTTATATTAAAAATTATTTTCCACTTTTTTAGTATGATGGGTTTTAAAAGCGTGTTTTTTAGTTTTTTTCAAACTATATTAATTTTTAACTTTTTAGTTTAACGTGCTTTTAAAGCGTGTTTTTTAGTTTTTTTCAAACTATTTTTATTTTTAACTTTTTAGTTTAACGTGCTTTAAAAGCGTGTTTTTTAGTTTTTTTTTAAACTGTATTTATTTTGTGATTTAAGAAAACATTGAAACATTTCATTGACCCATTTAGTTGATTAAAATTGTAAATGAAATTGGAATTATTTATTTATTATTTAAAATCTCTTAATTTTAATTAAAAAAAAAAAAAAAGTCACCCATAGCTAGGATTTGATCCCACGACCCTTGACGCTCAAACTGAAACGTGACCGCGCCTTAACCAACTGAGCCACCGCAGCACTTAAAATGAGGGAGTCTATTAATATTTATAAGCGCATAATAAAATCACGAAAAAGCAGGAGCTGTGGGATTAAAATATTTAATCCTGATAAGGATATTGAGATAAACTTATGAAATTATTGTTTTGCCACCGGTTCTTGATATGTGTACAAAATTTGATTAAAATCGGTTCGTGTAAAGTGGGTCAAAATCGAGTGTAAAGGTGTCGGTTACATACATACATACATACATACATACATACATACATACATACATACATACATACATACATACATACATACATACATACATACATACATACATACATACATACATACATACATACATACATACATACATACATACATACATACATACATACATACATACATACATACATACATATATATATACATACATATATATATACATACATATATACATACATATATACATACATATATACATACATACATACATACATACATACATACATACATACATACATACAAGTGAAGCCAATATAAGCGTGTTAAAAAAGAAAACTATTTTTTATATTTTTTTATTCAAGCTTCACAAACTACTGACTTATACTGACAGTATTAAGACCTTAACTATTACTGAACAAAATACTGTATTGAACTTCGAATTTTAAAATCATATTTTGTTGACCCTAGCAATATATTATGTGTAAGTTCACAAACGTCAAATTTTGCTGCAGTGATTCGGCATCACTGCTTTTTTGCTATGCTGATGCAGCTGTTGCTGATGCGATGCCGACTAATTACGCTGTCGTAGTGATGCTTTTTTGTTTAGTTTTTGCGCATCAATTTATGCAAGTTTGCAATAATGAACAGTTGACGAGAAAAGTGATGCCAGAATCTGCGTTTGAACATTTGGGCATCATTACTGCAGTGATGCGTTTGTGAACTTACACTATGTTGGATTAATCAATCGATGAAGTTTTGTGTGTGGCAGTCGATTTATTGACTTGGGTCATTTGTTTACTTTTTAGTCTGTCGTAATTTGCATGTCGTAATCAGTTCATCGTCAATTTATAGGTCGTCGTTTATTAGTTCTGTTGACTTTTTATTATTTAGAGTGTTACAATAGCATAGCATTATTATTTTTGGATTTGTGGTTGTTAACTTATACAAATGTATTCATACTTATATTCGATTGCTTTTAGATTTTGTTCGTGGCTACCTAGCGACGGAGTCTTGTGTGCTATTCTATGCTTTAACGTTGTAGGTTTTTTGCTAAACATTAAAAATGAACATCTAATTCCCTTTGGTTTGCTGGACCATTATTTATTACAACACTAAAACTTCAATAAATAACATTCAAATGCGCTGCAAATTTGACTTGAACTTGATTTTGTATGTATTACGTCTTTAAAAGCAAATAACTACATTATGTAGTTTGAATTTCTAATGAAGTTCTCAAAATTATTTCAAATATCAAAAATATTTTTCATTAAAATAAGTTGAAATACCTTTATTATTGAATTTACTTCATTATTTTTTTTTCTCGTTGGGCAATGATTTTTCGAATTGGCTACTACATAAATCATTCTTACCCCTGTTTTACTTTAATTTGCTTCTTCGTAATTTTTTTTAATATTCCCTCCCTTCCAACTCTTCATAACCCATGAATAGAAAATAGCTACCGAAATATTCTCAAAAGTGTCTTTTGTTTTTCACTCGAACCTCCCTTTCATTCGTTTCGAATTTTTTGTGTTGACATTACTCTCAAATTAATTTTTTTTTTTTTTTAGTTTTCTCTTATTTTATTCTCGTCACATCACTTAAATATTCCTAAATGGAATTTAATTAAAGTGTGGCAACATTAATACATCCACCTAATATTGGAAACAAGACTCCAAATTTAATAAGTTATACATACTTAAATTATTAGAGCCATCTTTAAAATTTACCTTTATTCCATGTGCTATAGTATATGAAACACGATTTTTTGGTACATTTTAATAATGGGCACTTAAATAAAAAAAAATCTGCAAACTATTCGAGCCCTTACCGCTAAATTAAGGTAGGCGACACATTTAGTCGAAAATGCGTTTTTTATCGAAACTACTATTTTGAGCCATAACGACCCATCCTCGTTCATATTTTCCTCGAAAATATACATACATATGTATATCCAAATATTTTAAAATCAATTTTAACTTTCTGGTACATTTTTGCTTAAAAATATTTAAAAACAAACCTTATTTTGTAAAATTTGATTTATGCCACTTAAGACAATCTGGCGGCAAGGACTCGTATTGTACTACCTATTCACATACATTTAATTTACATTTTAATAATGCATTGAACAATCAATTGTGTAAATAATTTCGCAATTGACTTTATACCTCTTGTACATTCAATACTAATACATGGCTATGCCATGCTCCAGCTCAAGCCTATGCTCAAACACACATAAACCTTTCTATGCATTGTAGTTGTGTATAGGCATTATTACTAAAGAAAGAGTAAGTAAGAAACTGGAACTATGAAATATGCACGAATACTTTTGATAGGATGTGTTTTATTAGTTCTTTTTCGTTTAATTTTGGTGTGTGATGTTGGAACTGTGAACCTGTTAGACTTTTCGTTTGCAGAATGAACTGGAACGATTCCGACAGAAGATATGGTTCCTTTAAGTGTACATTTCCGAAACTACCCATTTCTAGTACAGCTCGAGTCGTCCAAAAGACAGGTCATAAGGGAAGTACGTTCGCTTAGTAAAAAAATACCACGAGAAGCAGCAGGCAAAAGGCCTGTACTGCACTGATTTGTGGGATAGGCTCATTTGGCCTAACTCTTGATATTCCAAGACAATTGACTAAAGCTCACATAACGCGTCATCGCATTTCTTTCCATCGAGAAAAGAATTTTTCGTGTCCTCTCCTGAGATGCACCTAAATAAGATGTTTTTGGTAAAATTTGTGTACTGGAGTTTTAAAAGTACTCGCTGTTATGCTCTTCATTAGTTCCCAAAACCTACTGACTAATTTCTCTAATGAACATAAAGATGGCTTCGTAGCAATGTTGAAAAAAAAATGTGGTTTGCGGCTTGAATGGCACCTGCGACTATCCATCCTCGTTTCGTGGTATAAAGTATAGGAAGCTGATTAGCAACAATGGGTTCTCCCGGAAGAGATCAAAGAACAGCTCTGCACCGGTAAACATACTGATTCTTTCATAAGTCATGAATGTTGGATCAGCCAACTGAATGTTGGAAGGAATATTTCAATGTTGTTACTGAAGTTCATATCGTGGCTAGTAATTTATAATACTTCCTAGTATGGTTGCTTCGATACTTGCCTTCAAATTTGAGTTTTGTGATTCAAGTATAGGCGATATTTCTGTGTTTGTGTGACTTGTTATGCCACTAACTGAATTTTCCGTTCGGTGATTTATATTGATTGTAGAATGGGAGTCCATGAAGGAAATTGGGGATTTACTCGCGGGCGTCAGTACATTTCTAATCTTTCTCTTTTCAAGCCTAACCGCCCTGGCACTAGGGATTGCAAGCCAGATGAAAACGAAGTACGAAGCTCCACTAGCAAGATAGTTGTTTGCGTTAAAATATTTATATTAAAAAACACTGTATCTACCTCCGTTATTATAAGATGCACTTTGATCTTCAGCTCGAAGTTTCTTTTCACGATTCTCTTTTCTTTTTTCCTCAGCTGCAAGTTTTAAATCAGTTCCAAGAATACAGCTTGGTCGACCTTTTTTCCTTTGTAGGAGTAAAAATTGTTTATCCTATTCGATTTTTATTTGATATTAGGCAGATGCGTGCGCAATATCAAACAAATCATTTAATTTCTCCGCAAAATCTGATTATTTTTTCTTTGATGTTTCAGTGTTCTTATTTTTACTTTTTTTCAATGTTTCGAAGCTCGTCGTAAAGTTTTTTAATTGTTTTAGGCAATGAAATCGATCACGAGTTGGAATTCTTGCCTTTTTCCAAAATATTGTACACTCGTTTATCACCAAACTGACACTATTTGAAAAACTTAGTTAAACACTTCGCATATTATAAACTAAAGAACTTAGAACATCTCGTTTAGAAGGTCATTTTGAACCCATTTTTTAGAACAATATTTTAGTTTTTTAGCAAACATTTACCATTTTTTTCAGCCAGAACAATTTTGTAGTGCCGTTTGTTACTGTTTAAATTTTAATTTTCAAGAGAAACAAATTGACAGATGCAACAATAAGAGAAAGGAAATCGTTTATATATATACATACATAATATATGTCACTTTCAAAAGAAATTCATATTGCATGTGAGTTTTTATAGTTGCACATTTGCACTGCAAATATTTGCGTTGCCATTTTTCGACGGCTATTACTCCACCATAGTTTATTTCAAATAAAACAATATAACTAATAAAAAAATGTATTTTTAAAGAAAAGCTCTTTGTGAGATTTTTATCTAAGTACATAATTTTTAAGATTATATGCATCAAGGGACGAAATATTCGGTTTTTATCAAGCAGTGGGTTGATTTGTTTGGACGTGTTTGAACAGGTATAACTTCTTAAATTAACAAAATAATTTATGAAAAAATTCTAAAGCCAGACTCAAACATTTTGATTACAAGTGTAAATTCGATGAACTTTTTACTTTAAAAGCTTAAAACAATTAAAAAATAAAAAAAAAGTTTTTTCGATTGTTTTTAAAATCCCCCAATTATTTATTTAGTTGTTTTTTTTTTGAAAAAGATTGTTTTTAGCATTTAAATTTTCATAAAAAACCCCATTAGTCGGGGAGCCCATGAAGGACTTTGGGGATTTACTCGAACGCGTCAGATTAATATAAGGGAAGTTCCTTACCTGTTGATAAGTCTTCAGCCAAAATGAGCTCATACATATATTGGATGTTTTGATTTGATGGGCCCATTAGATTAGTAAAAAAATCGATCGCTTGGCTTATTGGAACGGGCCAAATTAAGATAATATTAGGTCAATTATAACACAGGTCAACAAAAAAATATTTTTTGTTTGTTTCTGTGTTCAAATTGCGATTTTCTCAATCTTTGTATTGAAAAATACATATGTAGTTGTTTTTTTTTTTTTAACTTTGTTTTTTCACCAGTTACAATGATAAATAAATATTTGGAGAAAAACGCGTTTAAAGTTTTTCTATTACATTGTATTTATATGGAAACACGAAAACATATTTATTTTTTGTATGGTGTTAGAATTCGAATATTTTAAAATTATTGTAGGTGATTTTTAAAGGTCTAAAGAAGTGAAAAATGCAAAAAAATTTTTTTTGATTTCTTGAAAATTATATCATGTAGTACCATACAAATTTGGTACTACTTTTCAATCCATAATAACAATCTTGTAGCTATAAAAACAAACTTTTTCAAGTAAAAGTTTTTTTATAATTAATTAGTAATGTAGGAGGAACAAGAAAATCATACCAAGAACCCAGAAACAAAAAGTGTGTTGACCTGTGTAATAAAAAAAGAAGTTCAAATTTCGCTAATTTGACGATTTGAGCGTAACCCGTTGCAAAAACTATGGATTTATTTCACTTGATTTAAAAACAGATTAATAGAACATACTGTTGGCTTTGAAAAAATGTATTCGATTTAATGGCAGGTATTACCGTTATTTTAACGATGATTCTATATTTTATTTCAGTGACAGGTTAGCGCACGAAATACATCCATATCTTATGCGCTCGAGTATGTACATATGTACATACATGTCCCTGTTTTTTGTTTGTCTTACAATTTAAAAGATCTGTACACTCCCTCCGTGAAAACGGTACTTTCAATTTTTTCTTATTATCTTATCTACCAATTTCAATAGCTTTCTTGGATGCTTGAGTAAATCCACAAATAGCACCATGGCCTCTTGAAAATAAGATTTGTGTCAAATTTAATAAAAATGTTAGGAACTTGCTTTCTTTCGGCACAAAAATGATTGATGTATTTTATTGTGACAAAACATACATAGATACCTTTATCACGTAATACCATGCAGGTCAAAGTGACGCGGCTGCGGTGGCGTCGCGCGTCGTCGCTCATAGCAATAAAACAGTTCTAGGAGCAATACCCAAATAATTGAATGAAAAATAGAGAAAGAAACAAATTTAATTCGTTGCAAGAGAGATTTGTATGAGAATTTTATTTCGGATAGTGAGAAGTATCCATATTAAAACCCTGGTTTATAATGTCGTTTTCAATTGGCAATCTGGAATCAGAAAAAAGCATTCTCTAAGCGTTCAATTGGGCAAAAGTGACAGTTCTTATTCTGAAAAGAAGAGATTTCTCTTCTGGATTTGAAGTCAGAAGCAAAAACAGAATCACTCACACATTCAAAGATTTTACATGTCACACTTAACAAATGTCATATTTTTGAATTAACAAATTGTGCGAACTGTGAAGTGATTCCTTGAAATTAAAACTAAACTATAAAAAAATGGATAGCAATTGTTCCTAATTTGTTAGAAACATTGTTGGAGTCGTCTTCCTCATCTTCTTCATCAAGTGATGACGATGCAAGTGATGCAGTTAATTTTCTATTGCAGGAGTTTTCCAAAAAGCCAAGATTGCAAAACTACCAATACAGTCACACAAAACTTAAAATTTTTTAGAATTCACAAAAAGTGTTCAATTGGGATTCTGCTTCTACTTCTCATTCCGGATTGCCAATTGAAAACGACATAAGTCTTGTACAGAGAAAGAGATTTATGTATAGGCCAACAAAACTAATCTTTCTAAGATAACCACTGTATAAGAAAAATTCAATACAAGTACAGTGCTGTTCACTTGATGACGCACATGATTTTTTTACATAAATGCAACTTTTTTTTGTTAGTGTGTGTAACAATTATCAAAAGTTATTAAGTTCTCTCTCAAAAAAAGTGGATGTTAACGGATATTTTTTCTCTTTCTTGTTTATGCTGTAAGAAAAAGTGCAGTTTTTTTTTGTTCACATGATTAGACGAACCCGTTAAATTAGTTAGTTTGTCGCGATTTGTTGCGTAGATTTTATTTAGCAACAAAGTTTAAAAATAAAAAGTAAGGAGTGTTTTCTTTTATTTTCATTCAAAATGGGAAGAAAAAAAGTTTTAACCGCTGAAGAAAAAGGTAAAATTGACGAGTTGTATTCCGAGGGGTTTTCAATGAGAAGCATTTCCAAAAAATAGGCCGAAGTGACCATGTTGTGGGAAATTACTTTAAAAACAGTGCATCATACGGTAAAAATTACAAAGGAAGGACAAAAACCACTCTAATACCTCAGGCCAAGAGAAAAATTTTAAGAATAGCGTCAAATTTAGCAAAAGTGGGGATAACTGCCAGTATATCAACTGTGCGATCTTTTTTGAGTGCAGAACATCTTAAATAAAAAAAAATACTAATAAAAGCCCTCACTTAACGCCGCCGCCGGCCGTAAGAAAAGAACAGCGGTTGAAATTCGCGCGCCTTCACATGACCTGCGATATCAACCTTGGAAGTGCGCTAAATTGGCGAAAGGTGTTTTTTTCAGACGGAAACAAATTTAATTTGGATGGCCCTGATGGTTACAACTACTACTTCCACGATCTTAGGAAAAAGCAAAGGTTTTTGATAGGTCACTATTCGAAGCAAGGAGGGGTAAAGGTTTGGGGCGTTCGATTTGGTATTCGTTTCCAACAAAATGACTGTAGTTTCCTTCTTAGAACTTTTGCAATCAGCCTTCCGTGCCATGAAATAACTGTTCGGATCGACATTGCGCCAATCCACAACGCTCGTGTAGTCAAAAGCTTTTTTGCCAACGAAAATGTCGAATTGTTGCCATGGCCACCTTATTCACCTAACCTCAATATTATTGAAAATGTTTGGGGATGGTTCACGCGTATAGTTTACGAAGGAGGTAGGCAGTATGGGACCTGTGAAGAACTCTGTGATTCACTTAAAAATAGAATTTTGAATGTAATTTTAAAGCATGGTTGTTGTACAAAGTACTGAAAATATAAAAACAAAAATAAAAAAAAGTAAATTAAAAATTCTATGTTTTATTTTTTTCGATTGTTTTATAGATGTGTCTAATCATGTGAGTAAAAGAAGCTGCACTTTTTCTTACAGCATAGGAAAGAAAGAGAAAGAATATCCGTTAACTTCCACTTACGTGCCATTTGTTTTAGTTTTTTGTTGAGAACTTAATAACCTTTTGTAATAATAATAATTTTTGATGATTGTTACACACACTAACAAAAAAATTGCATTAATGTAAAAAAAATCATGTGTGTCTAATCAAGTGAACAGCACTGTATGTATACTGTGTAAAAGCTGACTGGTTACTCGTTTATTAAAGTTATAAAAGTTGTTTCGTATTATTTTCTTATTTTATCTGTGTTTTTTTACAGTTTAAAATCATAAATTTTTTGCACTTATTTATAGTTTTAATTATTATAAAACTATAATAAAATAATATACATATTAAATGAATTAGAAGTTAGGTACAAACAAATAATCTTTTTCTACATTTAAGTTTCTTCGGATGTGCAAAATTATAATTTGATGGCCCAAGAACTATCAAGGACATCAACTGATACCGTTGAAGGACAGACCACATCAGGTAAGCTAGCATTCACGTTTCATTTTTGGTCTTACAGACTTCATAAAAAACTATGTATGTACTTGTCAAATGTCAATTTATTAGATTTTATTTTAACACTTTTTTTTCAAATGTTTAAGTTTACTTTAAAAGTTGATAAGTACCTTAAAAAGCAAGGTGGAAAGAACATTAAATTAGTTCAATTAGTGAAGTCAAAATCTTATACAAAGCTTTTTAGTTGTGTTAACCGGAAAGTAAGACTTTATTTTATTCGTTGGGAATAATTAAAACATGAATTAAAAAAAATCTTTTCTAATACATATTGCAAAGGCTGCATTCTCTTGGTATGTATGTACATAGATCTGCGCGATGAGGTATGTAGTTTTTATCTACTCCAGCACTAGTTTCGAAGTAGCTTTTTGTTCATAGATCATATTCTAGTTGGGAGTAAAGTTTGTATTATACGGTCAACGTAAAATCAAAATTTTGTCCGTCAACGTTCACAGTGTCATTGTATTAAACGTTGACCATCACACGAATGACACCCTTCTTTCAATGCTGTCAACGATGTTTTATTATAACAGTCAATGCATTGACTCGAAAAACTTTGACAATCACATGATTTGAAAAGTAATGTGTCAATGTCTTTTTTTCGCTTTCAGTTGCTTTTTCTTTAACCATGGTGCTGAAATACAATTTGGAAAATAAGGCTTAGCTTAACTTAAAAAGGATAAACAAAAAAACTACATAATCTATAAAATATTCGATTGTTTATTATCATCATCATTCTTATATATAAAATTCTCGTGTCACAATGTTTGTTCCCATACTCCTCCTAAATAGCTTGACCGATTCTAATGAAATTTTGTATGCATATTCAGAAGATCTGAGAATTGGCTACTATCTTTTTTTCATACTTCTATGTGGTGAGGGTTGTCCATCACAAACAAAATTTTGTAAACTATTTTTTAACTTCCCATAGGGAGTTATTGTAGTCGGTCCGATTTGTCAAATTGAAGTTTTTTGACAAATCTAGATGTTTTAAGGTTCTAGAATCTAAATCCGTCATTTCTAGAGAGATGTCTGTGTGTGTGTTTGTACGTACATACTACTTTCGTACGTTCGAGATACCATTTTTCGTACACGATATCTCAAGAACGAGAAGAGTTATCGACTCCAACTAAATTTTGTTCGACAGGTTATAACTTCGAAAGAAGCTGAAAGGACTTTCTTAACAATTTGTCGAGCGGTTTTTTTACTTTAGCAGTTTAAAAAAATCATAAAAATTTTGGAAACGGATGATGATATTGACTTCAAATAAATTTTATTGTATGCAATGTGATGTGATACACATTAAGTATAACAATAAATTATTTTGATCTGTAGCGACAATCTGTCTGTGTCCTGCCGCTCACTACGCAACTTAAGATTCTAAACTTTGCCTTAATGATTCGGAATCGAGTCATAAATCAAATAACATTTTTTATGGCAATACTCTCGTTTTGACAACTCAGAACAAAAACAGTACCCTTGCAAATACAAAATATCAAGATCATGTTGTTTTGTTGTAATATATGAAAAGAACTGATCCAGTTCTTCATGAACTGGTTCTTCGTGTATAATAAAACGCGGCTTTTGTTAACATTTTATCAATTGTATTGAGTATTAAATTTATAATTGAGAATTCAACATCATTGTTCATTCGAAAAATAAATCAATCAGAAGAAAATGTGTCTATCAATTGAATTTGTCTACAAAATTTAAAAGTAATAGTATTGAATTATTTTGAAATAAATATTATTTTTTGTGTTTCGGATATTCGAGACGTTTTTATATGTTATTTTTCTCCAAATTTCAAAATGATGTTATTATCTGTAAAACAAAAATTTATTGTAAGTTTAAAATGTTTTATTTAAAAAAGACCGTTCCAAAATTTTGTATATTAAACTAAATTTATTTTGTATCCTTTTCACTACTTTAATTTTTTTCTCTCGAACTACATATTTTACTACTACATATTTGATTGTTTTTTATTTGATTTTCATTAAGAGCGGTGTTTTATTGGTATTTGAAAATACTAGCTAGTAAAGTTTTACATGGAAAACAAAAACACATCATTAGTGAACAAAAATAAGCTAGTGTTTATCCAAAGTATTTTAGTGAAGATATAGTTTCATCTAGTCAAGAAGTGCAAGAAATATGCAAATGTTGGCAAGCATGTGTGTACTAAATACACTTCACCTGCATTGAAAAGTGCAAGCGTTCAAACATTTATTTGGGTTGAAATTATCAAAACACAATTATTTCCCAAATACATTTATTTATGTATTTAAGATCAATTTATATAAGATAAAGTTATTTTCTCTAGGATTAGTGTATTTAACCATAACATATTATAGAAAAATTATTGAAATATGCTTGTTCTCATTACAAAGCTAACGAAAGGTGCTTTCATAAATGTGCATGGTTGCGAAAGTCTAACGAAAGCATACCTTTCATAAATGCAAATGTTAAATGTCGGATTTTCATAAAAGCAAAACTCAAATATTTTCAGCGCAAATGTGTAACTATAAAAACTGACACAAAAGTGCATACGGTATCTTTATATACTCCGTTATTTGACGATTAATTTACATTGTTTTATGTAATTTCGATTTTTGGCTATTCGTGTTTCGCTTTGCGAGTTGGTATTGTTGTCTTGGTTTGGTTCTCCGAAAACAAAATTGGTTTCGGATTGGGTTTTACCGTTGTTGTTTTTCGGATTGTATTAATTCGTTTAGTTTAGATCTATAATATTCCTGGACTTTTAAAGAATACAATTTCCTACAATTTTCTCTTAAGCTTAGTTTCGCTATGACCATTAACAAAACGCAAGGATAAAGATTAACGGTGGCTGGGGTGAACTTAGAAATGGACAATTTATTGTATGTAGCATGTTCGTTGTCCAATGTCCAATGCCCAGAATCTTTACATTCTATCCCAAATTGAAAGACATTTAATATCGTCTACAGTAGCTTATTAAAATAATATTATTTTCCGAGTTTTCTTCTGTGTTCTAAATCAGGAAGGGGGAACCGTGTTACCACAAATTTAACGCGAGCGAAGCCGCAGGCAAAAGCTAGTATTTAATAAACTGTCATATTTTTGACAGATGTGAGAATAAAATGAAAATCATTTTCGATTTTAAAATAAATCAAATTAAATATAATTCGTAGGCTTTAAGAAAATGATAAATGTTTTTAAATATATATTTTTTTTTCAGTGCGGTCGTCTAACGGATCAGATAAAAATTCTGTTGTATCGGCAAGTATTCCTGAAACAGCACCTCCTGACTCAGAAAGCGATGATAGTGAGGTTGGTCGCCTGCAGGCACTTTTAGAGGCCAGAGGCTTGCCATCTCATTTATTTGGAGCACTTGGACCTCGAATGACCCATATTTTACACAGAACAATAGGCAACAGTAGTTCTTCAAAAGCCCAGCAGCTCTTACAAGGCATTCAGTCCAATGATGAAAGTCAACAACTACAATCGGTTATAGAAATGTGTCAGATGTTGGTTATGGGAAATGAGGATACCTTAGCAGGTTTTCCAATAAAGCAAGTTGTTCCCTCTCTGATAGCATTATTGCGCATGGAGCACAATTTTGATATTATGAATAATGCATGTCGAGCTCTCTGTTATATGTTAGAAGCACTACCTCGTTCGTCTGGAACAGTAGTTGAGGCAGTTCCAGTATTTTTGGAAAAATTAAAGGTGATACAATGTATGGATGTTGCCGAGCAAAGTCTTATAGCTCTGGAAATCTTATCCCGAAGACATAATAAAGTCATACTACAGGCAGGTGGAGTAGCAGCATGTCTTAAATTTTTGGATTTTTTTTCAATTAATGCACAAAGAGCAGCCCTTTCTACTATGGCTAACTGCTGTCTTAACTTACACCAAGAAGAATTTCACTTTGTATCGGAGAGCATGCCACTTCTTGCAAATTTAATATCACACGAAGACAAAAAATGCGTCGATAGTGTTTGTACCGCTTTTAGTCGTTTGGTTGAGAGTTTTCAACACGATTCGTCAAATTTGGAAGAAATAGCCAGCAAAGAACTTCTTAAAAATTGTCAGGCCCTGCTCGTTATGTCACCCTCTATTCTCAATACGGGCACGTTCACCAGCGTTATTAGAATGCTGTGTTTGATGTGCAATGGCTGTCATAATTTAGCAATCGTTTTACTTAAAAATGATATTGCATCAACAATTCTTTATTTGCTAACAGGTTCAGCACAATTAATTACCTCAAATGAGGTTGAACTCATTCCCCGTAGTCCACCAGAACTTTTTGAGATAACTTGTTTAATTGGAGAACTCATGCCCAGGTTACCTGCCGATGAAATTTTTGCTGTAGATGCTTTAGTTGATCGACCGTTCATAAACACACAGGATGAAGTGCAATGGCAGTGGCGGGATGATCGGGGAACCTGGCATTCATATTCCCAAGTCAATTCACGACTTATAGAGTCCGCACATATAAATTCAGATGATGAGATTAACTTAAGTACTAGTGGCCGAACATATACATTAGATTTTCATTCAATGCAGCAAATAAATGATGAAACAGGAACGACCCGATCAATTCAACGAAAATTTAAACACAACTATGTAGCGTCTTCAACTTTATCTATTTCATTTCCAACTGGTCATGATTTGTCAACAAATGGTCCACCAAAATCAAATATTAATTTTAATCAGTCCTTACATAGCAGTGCTATGGTTTTTGATTCTACAAATTCTGAAAATCAAAAAGTTGAGATTAAATCTCAATATGAAGAGAGTGGTTTGGCGTCGGAATTTATAAAAAATCTATTCAATGTAATTTATGAAGTTTACAGCTCATCAGCAGGTCCTAATGTTCGTTATAAATGTCTCCGGGCAATACTAAGAATGATTTATTTTGCGAGTCCAGAACTTCTTAAGGAAGTACTTAAGAAACAATTGGTGTCTAGTCATATTGCTGGGATGATGGCATCTAACGACTTGCGAATTGTTGTTGGCGCACTACAGATGTCTGAAATTTTAATGCGAAAACTACCTCAAATTTTTGGTAGTCATTTTAGAAGGGAAGGTGTGTTTCATCAGATAAATCAATTGGCAAACCCAACTACTGCAATTTGTAAAATTTCCCCTTCATTTGGACAAAAAAAAGAGATTTCTAGCCCGCAAGTTAACTTAACTGGTAATAGCAACATTTCTGCACCAAGTACATCAAGATCGCATGGGCTTCGATATAAACATTTTTTAAACAGTCCCAATCCAAACCAAACAAATAATGGAATACTATTACCATCATCATCCTCACCTAAATTGAGCACTGATTCTCTTGAACTTACTTTATCACAAAACATAGCTGGAACAGAGCATTATCACATTAACAGTCCACATTACTCTAACACACACCAAGATGGTTTGTCAAGTTCTATGCCAGTAAGTAAAACAGATTTGTTTATTTTAAGCCAACGTCTTATTCTTGTCTCTACTATCATCAACAGCAGCATCACCAAGAACATGGGTCTCGCTCACATTTCCAGTCGAATTGTAATACCAATATAATTTCAACATCAACTCCTTCAAACACATATAACTTATTTCTTCAAGATCCTTCTAACTCTTCACATTCGTCTTCCCCAGCAAGTGTTAGTTTTGCGATACAAAGTAAGGTTTCTGATATTTTCAAACGGAACGTACCACCTAAGAGGAAGTCGCAGCCAAGTAGCAGATCTAAATCCAGACAGGATGATTTTGTTGCGCAGGATGTTATAAATCGGTCCGCTGGTGAGTTATATTCTTAAGAAATTATAAAATACGTACTTTAAGGAAAGAATGGAATTAAACAACGTCACGTTAATTCTCTTATTTAGTCGAATTCTCTTATGGAATGCATTTATTCGGTATTCAGTTGGTTATTTCGCTAAATCGACACCAAATTGCTTCCGACTAGACAAATTTGAAAAGATTCTTTCTTCAACTTTGCTCCTTGTTTTAACAAATCAGACTTATTGAGTTGATGGAAGACAACAAAAATGTAGTTTAAAATTTTAAGAATTCAGAAAATTCAGTTGTGGGATAGGAAAATCAGCAAAATTTTTCAATTCTTGGGGACCACCAATGAGTGGGCAGAACTTTTCTTTGGAAATACGTAAGCTTAACAGCAGAATTTCAGAATTATTGGAGTTGCCAAGGTAGGTTGCTGCAGAAAAACTGTCTTGAATCTGAAGGCGCCTTGTTTAGGGGAAAGTACATTTTATATTTTTATATCTTCTTCATCTTCACTGAGTTTCATAAAGAATAACTTGCTATACTATATATATTCCCATTGTTATTTAAATCTTTTTAAAGAAACTGGCACAAATATATAATTCAGTCCTCAATTTTTAGTTCTGTAAACAATTTTGAAGTGTCAAATGTCATTTATTTTATGTGGAAACTAAGAGCGAGAAAGTTGTGGCGTTTAAGTTCTGGAATAAGGAATAGAAAAACGACACTCTAAAAACCATTATATAATAATGCGGAACACTTGGTCGTAATCGAACTACATTATTATGTATGTACATATGTCAAAGCAATTCGTTTGTTTTAAGTGGAGTTCTGTGTAAATGCTTTTCATTAATTTTTAAAATTCTTGAAAATAAAATAGTTTAATTTAATTTCATTCCACAATGCAATTATTCTTCAAGAAAAAAAAAAAAAACAAATTTTAATTTAATTCACGTAAATACTGGAATTTCATTTCATTACACGTAAAAATAATGTGTACATAAACTTTTTCTTAGTTCATTTTACTTAAAAAACATACCTACGTGAAAATAATAATTTAAGTAGACATCTGCCTACATTTATGTAAAGATTTTTGTATGAACCAAATATAAAGAAATAGTCCTTTGATATATTAAAAAAATTATTTTTGCATAAATTTTAATTGTTTAATTATAATGTATTTCATTAAATATCAAATAGCAACACCTGCCTGCATACCTACTTTCTTACTTACCCAACCAAACCCATTCCATATCGAAAAATTTTCAAAATATTAAAAAAAACAACAAGTACATCAAAGATATAAAAAATAGTGAAATTTGGAAACGTTGCTTTTAATGAAGATTTCTGAACAGAGTCCGAGCATATCGAGCATGCTCTGAACATCCTCTTAATACTACGTTTTCACAAATCCGAGATTTAGCAAATGAGATTTAGAATAAATCCCGAAGTGTTTTCACCGGCACAATCAGATTTATTTTGATGTTTGGTCTGTGACATTTTCACAATTAACAAAAGGAAAAACGGATTTTTACTCTTTCAGTCGCCAAGACTTGTTTGTCATCAATATTAGTAATACAATCTATAATTTTAAAATGTATTTGGTATTTTAATTTATTATTTTCCCATAAATCGATTTTAGAAGTATTTGCAATTGTAACCTTGAAAAATTATTAACCTATGTACGTACAGCTGTGTTACAAAACAAACAAACAAAATGACATTTTAATGAGTTCGTTGCTTACATTTAGGTGTCCATTGCATAAAAATAGGTGTTTAAGTTCACTGAAAGCATTCAGCTAATATTTTCCAACTAGATTTAGAGGAAATTTATTCTAATACTACGTTTTCACCGGCCATAAATCTGGGATTTAGCAATTAATCTCGAAGTGTTTTCACCGGCACAATCAGATTTATTTTGACGTTTGGTTTGCACCATTTTACAATTCACAAAAGGAAAAAATTGATTTTTACTCTTTTGACTTGTTTGTCATCATGATTAGTAATCGAATGTAGAATTTTGAATCTTCTATGATTTTTTAAATCATTATTTTACTGCAAATCAATTTTAGAAGCATTTGCAATTGTAATCTTGAAAAATTGTTCACCTATGTACTTACAGCTGTGTTTCAAAACACTTCAACCTACTTTTCAGCTAGAGCACTGCGCTTATTGATGTTAATAAATCCAAACGTTCTCAGATATTGAGTTGACCGAGGATAAGACGTAAGTCTGAGTCCATATCGAACTTTGATTTATTATTATCGTTATCGACTTTCGCAGTGTTTTAAACATAATTAAATTTCGGTTGTGCAATCGGTACAAGTGTTTAAACAAAACTTTTTAAATAGAACTCATATCACATAAGATGAGGTGGTGGACTTAACTCGGTCCAATAGCTCGATAGTAGAGTTGGCGGATCGCAGAGCCAAGGGTTCAAAAAAGTGGAACATTTTGTAGAGTGGAGAAAACCTAAATGAGTGACAACAACAAGGCGGGGTATTGAAAGGTGTCCCAGCGGCAGAAACAATACAGCAACTACAATGACCAAGAAACCAGCAACTACAATTATAGCTATGCTGGGAATGTCGAAAGATGTCAACGCAAAAACTGTAAAAATAAAAACGCTGCCACTAAAGAGTAGGAGGATATTCATCGTACCGAATTTGGTGAAGCGTCGTCGTCGCAGCCGTGATTTACGATAGCTCAAGTTGAGCTGCCATTGTAGACAAAAGCAAAGGTTATTGAATACCTCACCGTCTGATGACGAAGACGAAATTATGTAAATATATGTATATGTCCGCAGGTAGGGAAAGAAGCATCTTTCTTTTGTAGTGGCGCCTCCTTTATTTCTGGAGGCATAAAATAGCAGACCCATCTTCCCGCCCATAAAGCCGTACAGCCAAAATAGCAGCAGCAGTAACAAGAACAATAGCAGCAATTTGTAACATACAACCTTGATCTTCGACCACATGTTAAAGAAAAATGTGTTGCAGCTAAAACAGCAATAAATCTTATGTGGAAAAATTTCTTTTGCAACAAATATGTTGATGGATCTTCCAAGTTTAGAGTGTTTGAGGCGACCATTAGTACATACCTTTGCTATGCAAATCAGGTATTTGGATATCAAAACATTGATGATTTTGAAGTAGTCCAACGTTTTTTTTTTTTCAAACGCATTTTTAAACTTTCCAGTTCTACACCCAATTATGCTATCCACGTCGAATCCGGTATACCCCAAATATTCTTAAAGAACTTAAAATCTAATGCTGACTATATTATAAGAGTCATGAACAGACACGACACAAACCTTCAAAAACAAATTATGCAATATGCTCTCCGAGGTCATTTATCACCTTTCAAAGAATGGAAAGAGTTGGCTAATCGCCATTGCGTGAATCTCGATCTCATTAATACAGCTCAGACCGATTGGAAGGACGCGTTTTATAAATGTATAGCTAAGGTAGATGACTCTCTTTATCTTCAGTGTTTGAATAGAGCGCAAACATCTTCAACAAGATTGATTTACAAAGATTTAAACCACATACTGTACCAAAGTAATTATTTTAATGAACAACTTTCCTTTAATCAAATAAGTATTATTTTTAAAGCAAGAACCGAAATGCTTAATCTAAATTATAAACCACACAGAAGTGACCTTAGCCCGATATGTAGTTTGTGCGACCTGAATGAAATCGAAAATATACACCACTTTATAGCTGTATGCCCAATATTACAAGAAATCCGCAGACTCTATATCTCAAAGAGCTTTCTTACACTTGAGGATACAAAGCAGCTTTTGAATGGGTATTCAGGTTGGAATATTCTCTGTTTATATTTAAATCATGCCTTAGGTTACCGTAACAGTTTTATAGACTGATTGATCAAATCAAAATTGTAAAATTAGTATAATTTGTATAATTTGTTTAGTTAAATTAAATTTAATAGTTAATTAAATTCTTATTGTTGAAATGAATCAAACAAAAATTTAATGTACATTTTTTCTAAAACTTTGTTTTATTTAACTTTAACTTTTTCCATTTTGAAACAAAACTCGAAATAAGTCAATCGAGGCAGACGGCAAAATTTGCCATGCATTTATTCTTAGATATATATATATGTATATAAAAATTGTCAAATATCGAGAACTTAAATAAAGAATTTATAATAATAATAATAAAATAGCAGCAATAACATGAACAACAGTAGCTGCGTAAAGTGTAGCGAAAACCACTCAATAGCAAGCTAGTGAAAGAAAGGATTGATGACTTGGCAAAGAGCAGCCGGAGCTTTTTTTGGGATAACCCGGTGTCTTGGCAACTAAAGAATAATGAAAACTTAGTTAAAAAATAATATACGTCCTACTTACGGATGCTCCCACATCAATGCCCGGCATGGGTTGTATAACAAAAACAACATTCGATACGTTCTTGAGTTTCTATGGCTTTGGCAGGATAATTGGCTCATAAGCTGGATTAATTGATGCTTTAATCGATGATTATCGTCCTGTACTAATGCAATATGAATTATATAATTTTCTAGAACCATTTTTCAATTCATGTGCACCTAAAGAATTACTGCTCTGTTGCCTTTAGTCTTGTGAGAGTTTAAATTATACAAAAAATTATACCAATAAATAATACATACAGTGTCTTTTATAAGTATAACCGCACCTGGAAAAATGCGTTTTAGGAAATTTAAAATGGGAATGACAACTTACTATTTTTTAAATTTAATGGCATCACTGATCAAGTAAAATGAGAAGAAAAAAAAGTTCCGTTATTTTCTCTTCTGGCGTTTAAAAATTAAAAACCGTTATTTTTGTATTGCAAATTGATATTGACGTCAAGTTTACTTAATTAAATAAATAATGTATGTATGTTTGAATGATTGATTGAATATTGGAAAATATCGAACATTTTTTAAATCTATAATTTAAGTTGTTATCAATTAATTAATATATGTGTATTTAATCGAATATGTAGGTAAAACAAAAAACCACAATAAATTCCACAACATTTAAATTCTTCTTCATTAAAATGCAAATTGTATATAATATTTAATTTATATACATATGTATAATGTATATATATTTTAACAACAGTTCTTACATATTATTCACGAAATATTTTTTTTGTTTTAGGAATAGGAAGTAGCAGCAGTAACGGTCATTTTTCTTCAAGCGTAAACCCAGAAAGTACTGGATCTCGTTTTTGCGGAAACTCATCAAGTAGTACTAGTTCGAAACAATCTTTCTTATCTTCACTTAATCCAGCTCGTTGGGGTCGTCAAGGATCTAATAATACTTTTTTAAAAGATTCATCTATCGCAAGTTGTGGTTTAAGCAATGGGAACAAGAATATTTCAAATATAAATCGTGTGGCAGCTGTTAATCGCGAGAAAGCTTACCAATGGGTACGTGAACAGGCAATTTCTTTCGTTAAACGCTATACGGAACAAGAAATATCCCAATCTATATTATCTGGCTCAATAATATTATGCCGTTTATCTGGTGTCATAACAAATTTAGAAGGAAGTTACAGTCAGTGTCTTGACGCACTTCGTGAGCTTAAAAACATACTTATGGAAAAAGACATTTCTCCATTTGAAGTGAATCACTCTGGCTTGATTAAATCGATGTTGCGTTTTATGGCTTCGGAAAATGGTTTAGTAAATCGTAATAAAAGACTTCGTGCTTTTTTGCATGAATTCACAGGACTTCCGCTAGAAAGCTCTATAAACTCTAACTTTATGTCAAACATAGACCCTACTGCATTTAATGCATTTGTTGCCAAACTTAACGCTTGTGTTACACAATTGGAACAGTTTCCAGTAAAAGTTCATGATTTTTCAGCAGGAATCGGTGGACATTCAAACATAAGTGCACTAAAATTTTTTAATACACATCAGCTAAAGGTAAGTTAGTTAACTTAATACTTGAATTGTATGTTTTACTTAATAATGAAAACTCATTAGTGTAATTTGCAACGTCATCCTGATTGCAATAATCTAAGACAGTGGAAAGGAGGCACTGTTAAAATTGATCCTCTTGCTATGGTACAAGCAATTGAGAGGTATTTGCTATCTCGAGGGTATGGCGGCATTCGAGAAGAGTCGGAAGATGATTCGGAAGAAGATTTTGATGACAATGACACTGGAATTATAATGTCAAATAACACAATTAAACATAAATTACAATTTTTAATTGGTGATAATGTTTTGCCCTACGCTATGACAGTATACCAAGCTGTAAGACAGTACTCTCCCTTAATTAATGACCAATCAGAACCAGACACAGAACATGAAATGTATTTAGGTAAGATATTATATTGCTAAGAATAACAATTTGTTACTATTTTTTGTCAGTCACTATCTCACAATGGGGTATTTAGACATGGCATGAACCATTTTTTGTTTTTTTTTGTTTTTTTTTTTTGTTTTGAGAGGGAGATAGAAAATAAGGAAAAACTAAATGCTATTGTCAGCCTGTAATATCAACACTATTAGAAAAATAAAAAACATTACAATAATCGGTAAAACGATTGGATTATAGCCCTCTTTGAGAGTCCAAGTTTCAGTGAAAATAGTGACGTGAGTTTTATTTTTTATGAAAACGGAGCAACATTTTTTATCAAAAAGACAATAGAATCTCAACAAACATATACTAACTGAATTAAAAATATTAAAACATTTACATTTTGGGCAATGATGCAATATTAATAAATAATTGAAACATTTAAACAATACAGAAATTATTGTCTCTATATATTGGAAGATTTGTTTATGTTTTCCACCGATCCCCGCTCTGATTTTTGTATGTGAAGGTATATTTGTGTATATTTAAAATAGTACATACACAGGATGATTATTATTGGTATACCTTATGATAATTAATATATGTATAACAAGTAGGTTGGGTTTGGATATTAAAAAAAAATTAAATAAGAGAGGGGAGCTTATTTTCCTCCGTTTAGGCGCAGGAAAAAATATTAAAAAATAAAGGTAAGAAATAAAAAGACAAACACTTTTTTCTTCGTTTTTATTAGCAAGGAACAAACAAGTGTTTATCTTTTTATTTCTCAAAAACTAAGATACATTTAAGCATCCCGGTTTCAGTTTTTTGTTGAAAATTATTATTATTATTATTATAATAATAATTATTATTATAATTATTATTATTATAATTATTATTAATTCTTATTATTAAAGTTCTCGATATTTTACAATTTTATGTGTATCTAAGAATAATTGCCGTCTGTCTCGATTGACTTATTTCGAGTTTTGCTTCAAAATGGAAAAAGTATAACAAAACATTTTTTTCGAAAAGTTAGAAAACATTACATTTTTGTTTGATTCGTTTAAACCGCAGCCGCCGACACTGCACAGTACTTCAATTGTATGGACAGAGTGGACAAAGATCAATTTTTCGAAAATAATGTTACTGTGCAAAAAAATTTAATTGTTAATGAAATGAAGTGCACATTTAACTCAAGTTAAGGAATATTTACGCCCGCTGCCACGCCCAATCTTGAAGAAAAGTCAATTTAATGAAAACTTTTAATACAAAATTGATTTAAAGTATTAAAACGGTGGTCAATTAAAAAGTTAGATATACACCCCTATCGAGGTATCCGTTCGGAAGACAATTTTCTCCGATGTGTTCGAAATCGGAAAATTTTCTATCGAGGTTTTCGTTCCGATAAGCATTTCACATAAATCTTCCGACAAAATACATCGCATTCGATTAGGAAACAATTTTTGACAGCTATGTGTTGAATTTCTTCAAAAGTTGTCCGATGAAAAATCATTGCGGAATCTATTCGGAAATTTAAACTAGAAAATAGTAAATAAAATATTAAAACGAAAGCGCGCTTCATTTTTTTTTGTTCCGCAACGGATACCTCGAAAGTAATCTGAGTTACGATCGGAATTCACTTTCCTTTTTTTAATTCTCCGAACGAATACCTCGATAGGGCTGATAAATATATCGAGAATTCTACCCACTGCCACGTCCGAATTAGCATTAATATAAATGAAAAGCCAAAAATTTCAAATTTCATGATTTTAAGATGTACAATAGTAACAATAAATGAAACAACCACAATATAATAGTAATAAAAGATATCTTGAAGTATGTACATATGAAAGATAAGTTTTTATTGCTTTTGTCCACTAGGCGACCCACGCGCGCGGTGCACACCGCCTGCAATTGCATTTATGTAAATTACCCGTTTTTCATCCGCAATACAATTGCGTGGTATTACGTGGTAAAGGTATCTATGTTTTGTTCCAATAAAATACATCGATCGTTTTTGTGCCCAAAGAAAGCAAGTTCCTAACATTTTTTGTATTAAATTTCATCACCCCAATATTTCGGGTTTAAAAAAAGTAAATAAATATTGTGACCACATTATTATATTTCTAATTATGTATAATATTTAAATACATTTCTATTTTCAATAAAAATAACATTTAAAAAGTGAAGTATATATTTTTCATTTTCATCTACGATCGGTTCTTGAATGGATCTTTTTTGGGTCTTCTGTGATAAATTCGTGAACGAATTAAATTTTTCAGTTCTCAAAAAATGTAATTCATTCGCGAACACAAATTTTATTTTCAAACATCCGAAAAGTAAAATTCCCATTTAAAATTTTCTACAAAACTCATTTTTACAGGTGCGGTTATACTAATGCAAGGCACTGTATATATAGATTTTTTTTCAAAATTCAATGCTTTTATTAATTTTCAACAAAAAACTGAAACCAGGATGCTTAAATGTATCTTAGTTTTTGAGAAATAAAAAGATAAACCCTACCGCAAAATAGTTGGACTACCTATAATACAAATTAAACATCTGCTGATTGTTAAATTCCATCGAAAAAATTCTACTTTTTTTTATTTTTATAAATATTTATTAATTTTAAATATAAAAATTCTCAACAAACATTATTACATGTACAAAAAAAAAAAAAAAATTAAAAAAACAGCTTGGGACTCGAAAAATTAGCTATAGAAATAGAATGAATGTGTTATTCAATGAGTAGGCCAACTATTTTGCGTCCTCATTAGAGATACGATTAGGCCAGAAAACCCGTAAGATATTTCGAAGACACCTATTAACGAAGGTTTGCAGTTTCCTGGTTATTGTTGTTGTTATTTTCCAAGTGCTGCAACCATATAGCAGAACTAATTCGACGTCAGAATTAATAGCTTTGTGTTCAAGCTGAGAGATTTGTTCCTCCAAACATTAGACAACATTCCGAAGGCTGCCTTTGCTTTTCCGATGCGTTTCGCGATGTCTAGTTCGGTTCCTCCTTCATTAGAGACGATACTTCCAAGATATTTGAAGATCTCTACTTTTTTTATTAAAAAAAAAAAAACATCACCGCAATTCAAATTTTCGAAATCAATAGAAAAAAATTAAAAAAGTGTTAATAATTTCTTTTTTTCGAAAGTCTTTCCATTTCTTTCAAGATAGATAAATAAACTAAGCTATTCAATAGAATATAGAAGAAAAAAAAATTGGAACAGAGCATGCATCAAAAGCAAAATTTGATAGGCAAAATCAATTTCAAATATTTCTAAAATGTTGTTTTGCTATTGTGGCTGCAATTAAACTGGGCAGCAAATTTATAAATAAAGACATCATGCAGCGCCGCTCTATATGCAGTGCTTGATCGATTGATTCTGTTTCAATAAGAAGTTGAAGGGAATGAGCTGCTATGTTTGAATCATTATAATTGCTGCCAATCAGTCAGATTTGGGCCCTATTCCACAAAACAGCTTATCAGTTCCACAGAACTATAAAATTTGATAAATGAAAAGTTAAAAATGATAGTGTAATTGGTAAAGTTTTTGCAAAAATTATGCTGTTCCGTTCCACAAAAACTTACAATTCTATATTTTGATAAGTTTATCAAACGTTTGCAAAGAAAGCGATCGCTTTGCAATTGCATATTGATGTTACCAGTGAAGCTTTCAAGATGTTCAGTGAATTTTTATTTGACTATGATGAAGACACGCGCAAAATTATAATTTTAATAAGTGTTTTCGTTTAAATCGAATTTAAGAACAATACTTAATTAATGTTCTCAAAACAAACAATCCTTTTATAAAACAATGAAGGAAAAATAGTATTACTATGTTCAAAACAATTTTCTTCTATGTGAAATGACGTCTTTGACAGAGTAAAATTTGCAAAGAATATTGTGGAACAGAAGCACTTATCACTTTGCCAAAAAATCAATTCGATAAGTGCAAAGTGAAAAGTTGATAAGTTTTTTGTGGAATAGGGCCCTGGTTTATACGTAACAATAAAGAAGAAAATAGTACATAGGTACTTTAACAAGTGATTTTCATTTCCATGTATGTATGTATTTCTATTTTCAAATATCAATGTTTGGAAGTTTACTTTAAAGCAACAATCTGATCGTAACACGATAATGTCTATTTGTTATTTTACGACAGTAAGTTTCGTGTTTCTATTCATGCGGAGTATTATGCAAACGGTTTGAGAAATTAGGTGCTATGGTTTAAACATTCTGCTAACAATATGCCCATTACCCCACTTTTTGAAAAAATAAAATAATGCATATAATTTATACAATTATGTACTCTTTTTAAAATAAATTAATTAATTTTCATTTTAAACATTGTTTCCTTTTTTTAAAACATTATTACATTTTCTATCGTTTTATTTTAGAAAATGACAACATATGGGCTCATCAACATACGATATTCTACCGACTCCTCGAAGACCAACTTCCAACAAACGAATTTTGCAACAATAGTACAGATAGAGCTTTCACAACTACTAAACCAACAATAAATCCCTTGTCAAAAAAATGTATTACTAAAAGTTCATCAAAAATTATTAAAAAAAGAAGCGACTTCTGGTATGAAGGTATTGTCCCCGAGATTGACTCTCCGTTAACATCGTTTTTAGTAGAAGAGTTGCCTTCCGAAATTGTTAGTGTGGACGATGCTTCAATCGATGCACTTTGCATGTTGCGTATTTTTCATGCATTAAATCGTAATTGGGAATGTCTTTATGATTGCGTTGTGAAGCACAATATAATAAGCCAAGCTAGTTTTATACATACAAAACTAACAGCAAAAGTCAATCGCCAACTCCAAGATCCGCTGGTCATAATGACTGGAAATTTGCCTCAATGGCTTTTGCAAATACCTATGGCATGTCCATTTCTTTTTCCCTTTGAAACTAGACATCTTCTATTTTATGCAGTTTCATTTGACCGGGATAGAGCCCTTCAGCGCCTTTTGGATACAACGCCTGATTTAAATTCTGTTGAAAGTTCGGAGCGCGTTGCTCCAAGACTAGATCGACGTAAGCGCACAATAGCACGTGACGATATTTTAAAACAAGCTGAACACATCATTCAAGATTATGGCCACTCGAAAGCTTTATTGGAAATTCAATACGAAAATGAAGTTGGTACTGGATTAGGTCCTACGCTTGAATTCTATGCTCTAGTATCAACTGAATTGCAACGCTTTGATTTAGGGATATGGAATTTTGATGACAGTTATAGAACAGCTTCTTCGTCATTTGTAGAAGGTGTTAAATCTAGATCTTCATATAAGGAAAGCCATAAAACGAATACAGGAACTCAACATGGGACCAAGTTAAGAAAAAAAACGCGATATGAAGATACTCCACGTAGTAAATCTGTCTGTGGAAATGCAAGTACGAATTCAAGTGATACAAATGCTCTAAATGTTGTTGAAATGAGTCAACAAGAAAATTTTGTTAAAACTGAACTACATAATGTTCAATATGAGTTTAAAGATACGAATTCAACAGCTTTAATGGACTCGTCGCCTAACTATGTAAACTCCATTCATGGCCTATTTCCATTGCCCATCGGAAAATCGTCTAAACTTTCTTATGTTTCAAAGATTAAATCAAAGTTCAAATTTTTGGGTAAATTAATGGCCAAAGCAGTAATGGATAGTAGAATGGTGTGTTTGATATAGACATAATTAAAAAACAACTAATCTTTTAAATTAATTATAGCTCGATATGCCCTTTTCAACGCCATTTTATCGGTGGCTCTTAAATGAAGAACACTCGATTGGACTCGTAGATTTAAAACGTGTTGCACCTGAAGTTCAAAAAACTTTGGTACGGTTAAAAGATATTGTGATAGATCGTGAATTAATTAAACAAAATCCAAAATTAGACTCTTTGCAAAAAACTGAGAAGGTTAGTGGTATTCATAGATAAGCCGTAAATTTTTAATTAATTATTTTTTTAGATTGAATTGTTGAGTCTAGATGGATGCCTTATTGCTGATTTAGGGCTTAATTTTGTATTGCCTGGACATGCTAACATTGAACTGAGACGAGGAGGACGGGAAATACCTGTAACAATTCATAATCTACATCAATATATTTCTCTAGTATCCCACTGGTTTCTTTTTGAAGGTGTTCATAAACAGTTCGAGGCTTTGCGAGAAGGTAATTCTTGATTTTATATACACATAACAACTATTGACGATTTTGGTGATCTCCAAACTCATTTTTGTATTAATGCGTCATCTTAAGGAAAATAAATAAATATCAGATTATACACTTACATACACACGGTGTTTTGCATAAGATGCATCAAAGGGCTTTAACGAGTAGGTTAGGTTTAGGCGGAATAGGCAATTTTATAAAAAATTGTATTAAAACAGAACAAATATAAAAAACAACCGTAAAACCATTTAATTTTCATTTTAAACTATATTAGGTTTGTGAATAGATTTTGGAAAAATTTATTTTCAAACTAGCTTTTAAAGAAAAAAACTATTATTTTCATAATTCAATGCTCTTATAATTTTCAATCGAAAATAGAAAACCGAATGCTAAAATGTGTTTTAGTTTTTGAGAAATTAAAAAAAAAAAGTACTTTATCCAAGAAACACTTTCTTTGTTGGCTTACATAAATATCATTACTTTTAATTAGAAAGAAAAAAATTTAGTTCATTAAAAAGTTAAAAAAATATATTTTGTCACATTTGTTACATTTTATATGTTAATACAAATGAATGATATAATTTTCGATATGATCCTCACTCTTCCGAAGGCAAGGGCTGTAGCTTCTTTTTATGGCTTCAGTTAAAATTAACTTTGCCAAGTCTCCTGCTATTTGACTACAGCGACTTCAAGTTGCTTAAGTTGCACCAAAGATGAAATTTCAACTTCGTGTACTTGTTCTTAAGAGCGTTAAATTAAAAAAATATATTTCAATGTATACATTTTAAAAAAAATAGTTTGAAATTTGTTTTTTTTTTTCAAAATTTTGAAAGTGGAAATAAATTTTTCGAAAACTATTCAATAATTCAATTTAATTTAAAAAGAAATTTAATTTTTTTTTTTTAGAAAATTGCACTGGATGGGGTCTCGCTCTCTCCTCTTGTAAGATTTTTTTCTTGTCTTAACCCAATCTACTTTATAACTTTTGATACATCTGATGAAAATCACCCTGTGTCAATTGAAGTTATTGTTACACACTTCTTGGTAAATTTTTTTTATTGACGATATTTTTAAAATCGAAAGTATTAAGTATTAAACCTAGGTTAACTCAGAAACAAAATCACAAGAAAAAGGAAAATTAATAATTATATTGTATAATTAATGTATATATGTATATACAACTAGCGGTCCCGGCGAACTTCGTCTCGCCCCGATTTTTAAACTGAAATAAGTATTTATTTTTAAATACAAAATCAATCAAATAAATTAAACTTAAATTAAAGGTCGTTGATAGAAGAGTGAAAATTAAGGGATGCATTTAGTGCCACATAATAAAAAAATAAAAAAAGAGGCTGGTGCGACTTTTGACTTTTATTGAAGTTTTTGTGTCACAATAAAAAGCCATCAAGTGTCCCCTTGCTGTCTTCAAGCATAACATAATTTTGTCAATTCTTGTGAACTTGTAGATTTTTGTTTAAACTGTGAAATCGAATTATTCTTGATATTGATTGCTTTTACTAACAAACGAATTATCAGGCTTTGGTAGAACTTTTTATATATCTGTAACTTTTTGTAAAAAAAAATTAAAATTTAATATTCGTCAATATCTTATCATTTAGGTATTGTTGACAAATGCATTATAATGAAAATAAAACAAATTTAAAGTCAACATCATTGCTTTTTAACACGCTTATATTAGCTTCACTTGTATGTATGTATGTAACCGACTCCTTTACACTCGATTTTGACCCACTTTACACTAACCGATTTTATTAAAACTTTGTACACTTATCAAGAACCGGTGGCAATACAATAATTTCATAAGTTTATCTCAATATCCTTATCAGGATTACCAGGATTAAAAATATTCCTCCCACACCTTCTGTTTCTACCTGTTTTTATTATGAGCTTATAAATATTAAATGAATTCTAATTCGGAGTACTGCGGTGGCTCAGTGGGTTAATGTGTGGCCAAGTTTCATTTTTGGTGGTGGGTTAAAATCCCAACCATGGCTGAACATTTTTAAAATAATAGGCAAAATCGCAGGCACGACTCACCAAGGGTTGTGGGTTCAAATCCCAACCATGGCTGATAATTTGTTTTAAATAAAATTACGAAAACTTAAAAAATATTTTTTTTGACAACACATCGAATCTTGTGAAGACCTTTTCATTTTTAAAAAGAGACGGGATTTCATTGACGAAGATGTTAAAAAGAAGTGGACCTAAGTGACTTCCTTTTTTCTTTTTTCACAATAACACTGGTATTTTAAGTTCATTATTGTTTTCAGCTTAATTTAAAAATTATTTTTAATTTTTTTAGTTTGATTTGCCAAGCGTGTCTTATTAGTTTTTTGAAAGATATTTAAGCCGACTATTTTTGACACTTTTCGGTAAATTTTAGTTTTAGTATTTATTTTTCCTAAAAAAAACTGTCAATTCGATATTTATCAAAATTGTATCATATATTGATAATTGTATTTTGTACAAACTTAATAAAATTTGAAGTCAATAACGTTGACTCGAGATATTCAAGTCAAAAAATATTTTTTTCCATATTTTGGTAGTATTTTTTTCACTTTTTTCCTATTGATTGTTTTTTTTTTCAAATTTTACCACATGTCAAAAAGTCATTTCCCGTAGTAAAAAAATATTTTGAAGATTATATAATTTTTTTTCTTCATTGTATATTTGAGTGCCAAAAAATATTGAACTTTTTGCAAATTTATACTTAATGTGTATCACATCACATTGCATACAATAAAATTTATTTGAAGTCAATATCATCATCCGTTTCTGAGATATTTGCGACCAACCAAAATTTTCACTATTTTTTTAAACTGCGAAAGTAAAAAAAGACAAATTGTTAAGAAAGTCCTTTCAGCTTCTTTTGAAGTTATAACCTGTTGAAAAAAATTTAGTTGGAGTCGATAACTCTTCTCGTTCTTGAGATATCGTGTACGAAAAATGGTGTCGCGAACGTACGAAAGTAGTTTGTTCACACACACAGACATCTCGCTAGAAATGACGGATTTAGATTCTAGGAACCTTAAAACATCCAGATTTGTCAAAAACTTCAATTTGACAAATCGGACCGATTACAATAACTCCATATGGGAAGTTAAAAAATAGTTAATGTGATGGACAACCCTCACCACATCCCTCACCACATAGAAGTATGAAAAATAGATAGTAGCCGATTCTCAGACCTTAAGCATACAAAATTTCATTAGAATCCGTCAAGCCGTTTCGGAGGAGTATGGAAACAAACATTGCGACACGAGAATTTTAGATATAAGATATATATATATACTCCCTGTCATAAGGTTAGAAGCACGCATTTTTGAAAAGTGAAATCTACATTTCTCCCGTTACACGATGGATTTAAAAAAAAATTTTGCACATCCCAGCTCATGTGATCTTTCGCGAAACACAAGCGTTGGTTCTTCCTTGCGTCATTAAGAGGTGGTTTTTTCTTACGCTTCAGGCGCTTTAAGTATTTAGCATGGCGAATCATTAGGTTTTCCCCTAATTTTAGCTGCAGATAAAGCTGAATTTGACGCTATTCTAAGGATACTTCGCGTTTCGCATATATATTATATATATATATATGTATATAATATTATATATGCACTAGAATGCAAAAATTAGAACCTTACAACAAGTCATTAAGTAATTTAAACTTTAAAAACAAACACATTAATGACACAGCACTCACGCATCATATAAGAAGAAAAAAGAAAAGACTACAGAATAAACAAAAACAAATAAACACATATTTGACAACCATCAGTGGCAAAAACAAAGATGTTATTCTTTGTGTTTCAAATCGTTTTGAAATTGTTGATAATGTATCTTTTTTTAAACTAATGAAATAAAATACACGGCTGACCACCCGAGAGTTCCATTTAGATCCATTTCATAAAGACGAATTGGTGCAAGATAACTCACTTCAAAATATAGCCTTCAGATTTCGTAGTGTTGAGGACACTTTCAGAAAGTGGATGATGTCTTTAGATCATCTTCTGTTACAAAGACTGCAGATTTGTGTCAGATCAGTTCGATGCGGCATACAATTACATAATTAGCCTGTGATGGTATTTGGCGGCTAATATTTCTGTACTCATATCTTGGAGGAGTTTTTAATGCCTTTGAAAAATGTCACGTGAAAATATTTTCATCTACTACAATTGAACGCATTAAAGGTTAGGGTTATTCTATTAGAAGAAGCTAGCTGATTCCATTCCTTAGAAGGAGGGACCATAATGGATTTGAAAGGCTTCTATCATTTATTTTATTATGTAGTCTGCGTTGTTTTTAAGATTTTTTTTTGTATAAAGAGGCGTTAGGTCCGACTCCGCATAAATAGCGTTGGAGTTGTAAACCGCAATCTAAATAAACGTATAAAGAAATATCTTTGCACTGTTTCAAGTGCTTCAAATTCCTCCAATTACATACATATGTATGTATATCTAAAAATTGGGGTACCGTAGTTGAATGTTGCTTGAAAAACACGATATTTAAATGCAAAGTATTGAACTTTTTTTTCCGCACAGTCTTTTGAAAGGTAGATGTTATAAAAATTAGAGCATTTATAAATGGATCTTAATAACTCTAGATAAACAAACGGTAGTTAACGGAGTTTCACACAATAATTATCAAGCCACTTTTTTTTTTTTGGTGTAGAAGCTAGATTTTGGCTGTTATTACTGTTGTTGAGTTACATCTTAGAGAAGTTATTTGAGTGTACGTTTATGTACATATGTACATTTTAATCGGCACACTGAATCTTTACTTAAGGGTTTTCCAATAAGAGGTGCCCGCTATTTCTTTAGATGTCATTGAAATATCTGTAATTTTTTACATGCGACAAGAAGAAACTATGCCTTTAATAAAAATGGAACGATACACGCATCAACAACTTATTAAAATTAAAATTATTCAAATTCACGAAACCATCGATCTTTTACGGAAAAAAGTGTCACGTTATCTCTCGAAAGGGTGATCACAATTGGCCACCGAGATCTTGTGATATAATACCTTTCTTCCTTTGGGGCAACGTGAAAGATTAGGTTTACGCCAACAGCCCATCGTCGATTCAAGACCAAAAATATGGAATTCGTGAAGCTATTTCGGGCATACAGCAGCCACTTTGCGATTTTTTGATGTAAAATTTCATGTAAAGTATCTGTAAGCGTAGTCGAGGCTGTCATTTGACTAATTTTGTTTTCCATTATTAATGGCATACCGCATAATCCCTTCCTCTTTACATTGAAATAAACACCCGATCATTTATCTCAAAAAATGCCATTTTTCTTTGAATATCAAAAAACACCTCTTATTGGAAAACCCTGTTCAATCGCTGAGAAATTGGACACATCTACTTTAAATTCTGAACAAATATTAATCCATTCCAAAGATTTATTGCTGTAATATCAATAACAGATTGCTCTTAACCACTTGTGGATGTAAACTCTCTAAAATGTCTTCTTTAGAAAGTTTTCAAGAAATTCCAGCAGTGAGTTTCGGCTTTGCGATAATCTATAGAAGGCAAAAGATTTTTGATCGTTGCCGATCTGAACATTTAAGTCCCTAATAATTATCATTATAAGCCGTGTTTTATTGGTAAGTGAATACGGTACCTAGTAAGATTTTACAAGGAAAACAACAACACCTCATAATGAACAAAAATAAGCAAGTATTGTGCAAAAGTATTTTAGTTAAGAAAGAGTTTCGGGTAGTTAAATGTAAGAGGCAGTCAAGAAGTGCAAGAAATATTTATGTCGTTTTCAATTGGCAATCAGGAAGAGTTCAATTAAGCAAAAGTGACAGTTCTGATTCTGAAAAAGGAGAGATTTCTCTTCTAGATTTGAAAACAGAATCATTCACACATTCAAAATTTTAAATGTCACACTTGATTAATGTTATATTTTTTGAATTAACAAATTGTGCGAACTGTGAAGTGATTGCTTGATATTAAAATTAAAATATAAAAATGGAAAATAATATTAAAAATATCTTAACAATAATTTTCCTAATTTGTTCCGAACATAAATACACATATGCAGTTAACACATGTCACACTTTACCAATACAGTCACACCAAACTTCAAATTTTTCAGAATTCAGAAAAACTGTTCAATTGGGATTCTGCTTCTACTTCCAATTCCGGATTGCCAATTAAAAACGACATTTGTTGGCAAACATGAGGGTGTGTTCGGCGATAAATATATTTCTTTTACATTTCACCTGCATTACAAAGTGCAAGCTTTCCACAAATTTAAAACCAACAATTTTTTTTGGTTGAAACTATCAAAACAAAATTATTTCGTAAGTAAACTCACTAAAATCAATTTTTCACAAAATTGGTAAGACATACAATCAATTACTATAAGATAAAATTATTTTCATTAGGATTAGTGTCTTTAACCATTACAAAGCTTACAAAGTGCTTCCATAAATGCATGGTTGCGAAAGTCTGACGAATGCATAACTTTCATAAATGCAAAACGCAAATATTTGTAGCGCAAATGTGAAACTATAAAAACTGACATGCAAACATTTTTTCTATCACTTTAATATGATTGCAATTGATCGCATGTAAACACAGTATGTATTTATGAAAACATCCAAAGTAATATGAATACGGTATTGAGTAGAATAAGTTGGTAATTATGATTCTGCACTCTACATCTACAGGCAACTTAAAGTAACTTCTCGAAAGTTTTATTCAGTATTTTCTTTATAATTTCGTGTTGAATTTTGTCTTCTAATATCTTATTTATTGAATAAAAAAAATAAAACAATGTTTACTATCCAAATAGAGGTCTTTATAATAAATGGAGTAATAAATTTAAAGAACATTGTGAACCTTTATTATTCAACTGGTCCTTATAGTGACCGGAAACTTAGTTGCATAGTTTTCACTCTTCCATATAAGTCAATGAAATTAAACAGGTGGTGGTAAATCTAACAAGAGTGAGTTTATTGGTATCGAAATACTATGTTAGGGATAGATTACCAATAAAACACGGCTAATGAATTCAAGGATGTTAAGATAACAGTAATTACAGTTATTAATAACAACTTATCGCCTTAAACTATTATTTTCGTTTTATTATTAATTTGCAGGAGTTTTGTTCTTATTTCAAATTACTTGTCTTCCTTTATGTAAATAAAGGATTGTTCGCGGAATGCACTTCTATTAGCTTTTAAGCTCGGGTGCGGCGACAATAATTGTATCTACCATTTCCGAAGAAAGAAGTTCGATGATGACGTTACCGGTTTGGTCGTTGTTATTGCGTATTTCCAGAGAACGTTTGATAGCCATATTCATACCTTCGCTTGTCTTAAGAAACCCCTAAAAGGTCTTCAACGCGAATTGTGTTGCATTGTTTCTGCATTTAAGGGAAGGTGAACGACAACGGATAACTCGTTAGCCTTTCAGGAGAAGATTTCCAAATGATTTTACAGCAACTCATATCTTTGAGACGGAGCGACCAATTGACATGATTTTTTTAAGTGGAGAAAATTGAATTGATGGAGTGTGACATAGGCTACTTTTTTGTCTTTTTCTATAAAAAGAACTTTATTTACAAAAACTTGAAAAAATAAAAATACAAATTTACTAAACACCTTCGTTGGGCGACTGGATGTGGAATTACTTTCCTCTGTTTCTGTGATGTAGTTAGTTATATAGGGGTTGTTGCAATTGAAACCAATGAATATGTTTAAATAGCATTCCGATGCTCAAGTGGTTTTCTCTCATGCACATTGTTGGAGCACGCATTATTAATTTGCTTTAACTTCGAGTATTCCCGATAGTTTTAGAGTGTCGCCTCAGTGAAGTACGCATTTAAGCTAGACCTTATCTTCAACACGCTTTTCTCCGAGCTTGCACTTATTTGTGGTTCTCACCACACTTACTTGAATTAAACACTGCTAATTAACTTGTAAATAAAATATTAAGTTATCAATCTGGCAGACGACAAATGCCATGCTTAAATTTTTGTAAATAATTTGTAACCGACAATTTATACCAAATAATAAAATAAATATGATGTGTCTATTTTTAATTGTGTTTGATTTTTGTAATTTTCATTATTTTGCAGATTTTTTGTTTTAGTTATGTTTCCTTCTTATCTTTTTTATAATGTTTAGTTTTACTAAAAATTCTTTCAATACCATAAGAATGTGAGAAACTTTATACTCTTAAATTAATCATCGATTCAGCTGACTTCTTTTTTCCTTGAATCCTTAAATCTTGGCGTATAGTTTGGAGCCTATTATACTTTTCGACTATCATTGAGTGAAACGCTAACGCAAAGAATTATTTGATAATTAATTTACTATATTCATTTTTTTATTTATTTACAGGATTCAATTTGGTTTTTCCTAGTCATCGCTTGAAAATATTTTATCCTGAAGAACTAGAAAATGTGTTTTGTGGATCTGGCAACTCAAACTATCAGCTATGGGATGTTAAAATGCTGCAAGAATGTTGTCGAACTGATCATGGTTTTACACAAGACTCTCAAGCAATTAAGTTTTTGTTTGAAATATTAGCCTCTTACAACAGTGATGAACAGCGATTGTTCTTGCAATTTGTAACTGGAAGTCCAAGGTTACCGACTGGTGGATTTAAATCACTAACACCACCGCTTACAATTGTTCGAAAAACCCTAGATACTGACCAAAATCCAAATGATTATCTTCCTTCTGTGATGACTTGTGTAAACTACCTTAAATTACCTGAATACTCAAGTAGCGAGGTTATGAGGGCTAAATTAAAGGTTGCGTCGACTGAAGGAAGCATGTCTTTTCATTTGTCTTAAATAGAAACAAAAATCCATACGCCAAAACACAAAATCTCATAAAGAATTAAATTTAAAATTGTGCTTGTAAAAATATATTTAATACATACAACAATAAAAAGAAAATTGCGTTTCTTTTGACTAAATATGAAATTCAGTTACATAAAATGGCAGTTTTTATAAATTTTGAAGCATACCTACCTTAATTATTTGATTTTTTAATAAAATAATAAAAAAAAAAACATTTAAAAAAAAGAAAAATACATTGGTTTAAATAATTTATAAGTCTGGTTTAGAACGGTGTTTTATAATTCACGCAAAATGTAATTTTGATAAAAAATAGGTTTTAAATTACAATGCTTAAATTATTTTCCCTATTGGCCTTGTTGATTACTATAGATTCAGCCTTTTTTCCTTAGCAACACTGTACTATTATACTTTGATACTGTTTTTCTGTTGGCAATACTGCACCACTTAATGGCGCAAATTTAATATTTCGTTTGAATTATGGAATTATAATATAAATAAATTTCGGACAGCTTGACATTTACATATATCTTGCCTTTTTATCAAACCTTTTATTCGAAAAGTTATGGCTTAGCATAATTTTCTTAAGTTTTGCGTTAAGAAATTTGGCCGTTTATGTACGATTAAGTACAAGGTGTCTCAATAGAAAGTTCCTTATTTCTTGTTTAATTAATTTCACTTTTGCTTTTTGGTTGAGAAAAGAGTTATAATTTTTTTACAGATCTTGCACAATCAATCAATAATAACGTCTTATTTTACCGACTAATCCTTAAAGGATGCAATACACAACAAAAACAAAGCAATACAACTTTAAACAAGAATTAAAATTGTTAGTTTTCGATTTATGCCGGAAACAGAACAGGTAGAGAAAAACTTTATGTGCAGAAACTTGCCGCTACTTTTTGCGTGAAATCAAGAAAACAGATTATCCCTGATCGTTTTGTTTATTTTTTTATTAAGTTCTATTAAATAATTCTAAATATTATAAAATAATAAAATTGTTAACATAATTTTGCCCAGAAAATTGAGTTGAAAGCTGAAAAATTTTTGAGACAGAAATAAATTGTTTTGCAAAAAATCGAATTTCGGAGACCTTGGTCAAGGTATGAATTTTCTTTTATTTTTAAAATGAAGGTAAGCATTTTTTCTAAAAGTAATGGTTTAAAAAGCTCGTTCTGATAATTAGAACATTAGAACCGAAGAAATTATAACTATTTCATATACACCACCCTCAAAACGCGAGTTTTTTAAAAACCGATTCAATAAGACAAATTTGAACATAACTTCCGAATTCGCAGGCATCTGCATTTTTTCTGTATTGTTATTTGAAGGTATAGAGCACACATTGGCGTACTTCACTTCATGTAGACAAGTGTAGCTTAAATTGAAAAAATTGTCACCAAAACCATTTTGTTTTAGTACTCATATTTGACGCTTCTTATACTAATTATCACCTCTATAGAGGCATCCGTTCGGAAGAAAATTTTTTCCGAGTTGTTCGAAATCGGAAAATTTTCTATCGAGGTATCCGTTCCGATAACCATTTCGTATAAATCTTCCGACAAAATACATCGCGATTAGGCAACATTTTTTGACAGCTACGCGTTGAATTTCTTCAGAAGTTGTCCGATGAAAAATCATTGCGGAATCTACATACACACATAATTGTAAGTAAAATATTAAAACGAACGCCATTGTTTGCTTCATTTTATTTTGTTCTGCAACGGATATCTCGAAAGTAATCCGAGTTCCGATCGGAATTCACTTTGCTTTTTTAAATTCTCCGAACGAATACCTCGATAGGGCTGAGTACCAAATTTGTAGGTAGGTACTACTACATGATATAATTTTCAAGAAATCAAAAATTTTTTTCCTACAATAATTTAAAAATATTCGAATTCTAACACCATAAGAAAACTAAATATGTTTTCGTGTTTAATAGTAGCTTGCTTGCGTCACTTCCAAATCGTTAGAATAAGAAATGGGAGTATCTGTAGGGCTCACTTAACATCCCATCTGAAAATCTGACGCGCTCGAGTAAATGCAAGAGATGTGTCTCATTTCACTATCTAAGGCTCAAAAAAACCTTAATTTCTAAAATTTCTTCTTCAAGTGAAAGTAGTGATTGTAGGTATCAGCCCAACAGAAAAAGAAATAAGATTTAAATAGGTATATTTTTTTTATTAATTGTATTTAAAAAAAAACTGTTCCTTTCACAAAAGTACAAATTCGTGACTTGAAAAAAGCTCTAAAAGCGGAATACCAACAAAAATTTGGGAAAAACATTTAAATAAATAAACATTTCGAAAAAAAAAATTACAAACATTAAAACCAGATTAAAAGATAAGTGTGACAAAAACAAAACGGGGAACAAAAAAGTCAGGCTGAAGACATGGGAAAAGGAGTTATGGGATTTGTTTAACGGACGCCCTGAAAATCCGAATCCCATTCTAAACAGACTTGAAAGTAAAATCGAGTTTTTTTTTTACTTTTTAATGCTTTTTTTTATATTTAAAAATATGCCTACAGAACATGAAGTTTCATTTGTAAATTTTTAATTGTGTTTAATTTTTTAAATAAAACTCTTAAAGATACGCTTTTATTTATTTTTAAAAAGTAATGAATAACTGTTAACCGTTTTGATTGAGCAAAATGATTGCAATTTCATTTCTTTTCCTCTGACCAGCCTCTCTGAGCTGGAAGTATTATTTGAGGGAAAAGGGATGGGTGTGTTTTTCTTCTACTAATTCTATTAAAGCATTCTCTTTATTATTCTCATTTTCATCCCCACTTTGGAGTGCCTTTGAAATGTTGTGTAGAATAAAACACGCCAAATTTACTTTTGGGTTTTGGCGCGTTGCGTATTGCCACTCTTAATTTGTACTGCAGACATGAAAATTTTTGTTTGAGCTGTCCAAATACACTTTCAATGATGAATTGATGACTCTCTCTTTTGTTAAAATAAAGTTAAAGTTAACTTCAGCGGCACTGATTGGGTTCCGATACGGAGTCATTAAAAAAGGAGTTTTTCCATAGCCCTCGTCGCCAATGAGTGCACTTGTTAAACTTTCAAGGAGAATGTGATAAATACCCGAATTCTTAAAGATTCTTGAATTGTGCACCGATTCTGGCCATGAAATGTCTAGGTACACTTGTAAACATTTCTGCTCCGTTACAGTTGGCCTGTATATTTATTGAGTGGAAACCTAAACAAGTAGGTATAAATATTTTTGAACATACTCAAGCTTTATATTACCTACCTTTTCTATTCAAAAATTCATCACTATGCATGGAAGGTTTTTTATTCGCACATGAGTGCAATCAATCGCCCTAATACTGGATGGAAATTTATATATATTTTAAAAGCCAAATTATTTTTGCTGCACCTTTTTCCTCTACGGTATACTGGAAAACTTGATCCACTCCTTTTTTTTTACTTACAATTTTCTCGACTACTTCGACAATGATCCTGGAAACTATGCTTTGGCCAATTCCAAAATCTTCACCAATACAGCTTTGAAAGACAGGATCACGAACAAAACGTAAAAACACCATAATTCTGGTTTTATTTGCCAAACGACCACGCCTCAACTTGGGTTTTGATGGACCTATAAAGAGTCTTAAAATTTCCTGTTGACTCAACAGGAGTAAAAATATTTAAGTTTTGCGATTCCAAAAAATTTCCAGTCTCAATATTTTACAGGCTTTACCTCATTTAAGTGAGATAACACTTTCTTTCTGCATACGGAAATTTCTCAAATGAGACAGATCTCCAAGATGAGATCGATCTCATATTTGTGAGTTTTGTCTTAAATCATGAGATTTGAGACTGAGACAAAACATTTCGCATACCACCCATTGCCATATCTACTAATTTTAATAGGTAGGTATCCGCGACGCTCTTGTAGGTAAATCCCCACTTAACTTCATGGGCTCCCCTACTATATTATTTCAAAAACAAAACCAAGAGTTCTGATTTCAAATAAGTTTAATTCTATGTTTACACAATGAAACTATCCAAAATAAAGCATAGCTAACAATATACATAAGTGTAGGTAGGTATATATAAAATGCATTGAATTTATTAAGTAAAAATTCGGGTACGTCCAGAATTACTCAGGCCAACGCTTCACTTCAAAAATTATTTTCTTTATATACAGATGTAGAAATATTATTTTCAAATAGAAGAACTACGAATTTTATTATTAATTTCTTTTTTTTATTAATTTGTTGTCTACATATACATGGGAATTTCTTATTTGTCACAATAAATGATTTGTTTAATAATACATTTTATTTGCTCCAAAGAAAATATGTTGCAGCTAAAGCGAAACAAACATTTGATATATGACTTGACTTACTATTCCCACCTCTTGCCGTTCCTTCTAGACCTATTGATATAAATTTATATAAACGTTTCGAAGTGCAAAATAATAAATAAATCACCTGTTATGTAATTAATGTTGTCATGAATTGAAGAAGGTAATTCCGGATGTAGTTTTATTTCTGGATAAAGGTTAATAAATGTTACATGACTTTATTTTTCAAATTTGTGGTAAAACTTAAAAAAATTCTACTTACCATAAAGTCTTAAAGTTCCTTCAGCACGCCCTAGTGAATTTGTGCTAACACAGTGGTATGTTCCAACATCAGCTTTGGAAAAAGATCTGACTATTAAAAGCATTGTACCTTTATAACCATCTCGTTTTTCGGTAATTCCATACTTTGGCCTGAACAAAAGATTATTGAGTCATGACAATAAAAAAATATAATTAAAACATTTTTCTACCCATCTAAAAGCATTTCCGGAGATGTCTGACTTGTGTCGGTTGGATTAAAGGAAGGTAGACTTAAGGCATTTGTAGCTGTAACACGACTACCTTTTAACCAATATGAGACTGGGGATGGAGATGCTTCTACATGACATTCTAGCTGAACGTCCGACCCTAAAGGCGTTCCCAATAGTTGACTTGGAGCACGTACCATAGGTGCAACTACAAATACGTATATATTTAAAGAAGAAAGTAATGAAAGTAATTTTTGTGTGTTATTAATAAAGTTAAAAAAGAAATGTGGATAATTTTTTCTTTTCCATGTAAGAATCACAGTACTGACAGTCGAAATATCCTCCGAGATGATAACATCGCTTCGACCGTTTTGTTGGTTGTTGGTGTCTCTTTTCCCTCTTACGCTCTCGCGTTCCGCCCCCCTCCCCATTTATCATATATATGATATATATGATCACGAAAATTGAGTGAATTTACAAAATTAATGTATCATATCTGACTGCGTTGACCTACAAGTTCAATTTTTTACAGTTAATTGGAATCGTAAACCTAGATCTTTGATGAACATAAGGTGTGTTCTTTGGGCAATGCTATCCGTAGTGAAGTGGGATTTCCCAAAACAACTTTTATCCGCAGTGGTGTGATTTTTCAAATTAAAATTTATTACCGAATAGTTGTCAAATATTTTATTGAAACAAACAATAACATTTTGCCAGGCTGAGAATACAGAATAAGAAAATAATTAAGTTAAAATGGAAGATTTACAAGATGATATGGTAATAAACATCAAAAAGCTTTATTTAATTTAGTTAATTCATGTCATAATTCCCATGGTTTTTGAATAAAAAGTTGATTTGTGTATTTTTTTGAAGACTTTGCTTTGGTTGGTTTTGAATTTACACCAAGTGATTTTTTTTCTTGAAGACGAATGACCGATGCAAACTTGAAAAGTACACCTGGCACAATTAACTTACAAACAATAGATTAGAGTACCCACATTAAAGGGATCCAACGCGCTATATTATAAATACAAGAAACGCACCTAAATAATAGGAAGGAAAAATAGTTTTCCACAATGGGTAGCCGACATACACCCTGTATCTGTATCATTATTAATCGAACGAAATATTCTACGTTAACAGTAAAGGCCCAACTATAATAGGCATAAGCTAGCATATGCGTGCATAAGTAAACGTGCGAATACAAAGAAACTCAATGCGAGTGACCATAATGGAGTCCAGCTCCGTTTCGTTCTATTTTTCTCAGTTTCGTTCACTTAAGCAAATATAAGCAAGAGCGATCCCAGTCGCTCGCCGCATAAGTAAAATCTGACAGCTTTGATCAAATACGCACAGAACAACTCCACTGGAGATAATTTCTCTCAGAATGTTTGTCAAGACAGAAAATATCCAACTATGCCCATACAAAAAAGACAATATATATATGCATAGGTTGGTAGGTATATTTTTTTCTTATTAAAATAAAAACTTTAAATGTTCTTTTTAGACTAATTTTTCTTACTTATCTCCTTATGTCCTTATTTTTCATTTTTAATTATTTAGAAGCTCACATATCGAATTCGATATTTCGAAAAGAAACATAGTATGTAGGTAAGCTAGGAATATTGTATATACCTACTATCTGTTATTTTAATTTTGGTTTTAGGTTTCTAGTTTTTGTAAAGGAACTTTCAAATCGATATTTGTCAAAACTATTCCATATTTTAACAGTTGTATATTGTATAAGAAAAATAAATTTGAAGTCAATATCGTAACCCGTTCTTGAGATATTCGAGTCAAAAAACAGTTTTTAACAATTCTTGGTAGAATTTTTTGTTTTTTGACTCTAAACCTTGTTTTTTTTTTATCATGCATAGCATACCTAGATGCATAGATTCAAGTATTTCGAGATTTCATATTTGAATTTAGGACAGTAAATAACAAAATCCTTAAAAAAAATTAGGTATTGTTTGCTATGTGTCCTTAAAATAACCAATATTAAACGTTACAAATAAAAAAAAAATTGGAAGAATATTTGGGTCTAGGCATCTATTTTGGTAAATATATGTATTACAGTTTTCACACTAGGCACAGGATTAAATACCTATCATTTTTCTAATTATTTAGATACCGTCCTAGCTCTGGAATTAAGATTAAGAAAAAGGGAGGCACATAAATTTGCGATAGAAACCTACATATACATGTAGGGATCCCATTTATCTACAAACCAAAAGTTAATTACCTACGTTAATAATTTAATCCTTACCTAAATACCTAGCAACGAACCTTTAATAAGCTAAAAATATTAAGTAAAATAAAAGTAAAACATTTCAGTAATCTTTAAAATTCCATTCACAATTTCATACCTTCAAAAAATTCAATTCCAATGTTAAAAAACCTACTCGAATCTTATAACAAAATTAAGTCAAATGTACATACATACCTACCTACTCTTCATAATACACACATTTTTCTTCCTTGCCTCGCCAAACTACCAATCAAGAAAAAACTTCCTTCGTAAAAAACAAAAAAGTCGGTCGATGAAGCTTAGCCGCTGACGACGACGACGCGACGGCCCTTTCGGTTTTCTTTTGTTCCCATACAAAAATTTCATAAAAACTTCACAAAAAAACATCTTTGGCTTGAATTTCGTATGGCACCAAAGACGATGGGAGCGTTTTTGTTTTTTGTTATTTTTACAGAGAAACTATTTACCTCCTTTATTCCACTATAGTTCCTTATGGAATAGTAATAATATTCACCTCTCAGTCACCACGAAATAAGCGCCAAGTCGGGATACTGTAGTGCTAAACAACCTCACTCATGAGACTATTATGGTTTGGATATACAAAGCTAAAACTTTGGCTTAAGGCTGGGTGTCCCAGATCGGCAAACTCAAACTTCATGTAAATGACTTTATTTGTGTTAGTGCCCTTTTTTGTCATGAATTTCATGGCATCGCCATATGTGGCCAGAGGAATTTTGTTCTTGTTTGTTACTCTCTCTCTACACTCTTTTTGAACAAGAATAGAGTCGAAGAAAAAAAATGAGTATCTTCATAAGATCAATAACACGCTAAAGTGGGAAAAGTAAAGAAAAAACAACAATAATAACCAAAGAAAAGGACAATATGTGCTGTAGATGTACGTTTCCTTTCCATTTTAATATATTTTCTCGAAAACCGGTTCTGATCTCATTTGCATTGCATTTGTTTTTGTTTTTGCCAAAGAACAATAAATCCCCTCTCTATTGCCACAAAAAACATTAAGATCAAAAATATAAAAAACAAAACGATCATGACTTCTGCTACATCTTCAAACTAAAGGGTGCAAGAAGTAGGTAGATAAGCCACACAAAATTGTTTTGTAAACTTCCTACCATGCGAATTGGACGTGCACTTGCTCTAGTCAACACATTGCCAAAAAAAAACTGGTTTGTCATTACATATTCCTTAAATTCCAATAACCGGTTTTTCTATTGCATTTTCTGTTCTTTATGCAGAAAAGAAGAAACAACCAGCAATATGTAAACCAACAACAACAAACAATGAAAAACATTCTCTCGAAGCGCTAATTTCGCAGTGGAATTTGTGGGAACTGAAACTTCTATGTGTGCGTGTAAAAAGGAAATTTCAAAGGGAAAACACCAATTTAGACAATTTTTCAAAAATTTATTTAAAAAAAAACCATCATCGCAATTAGAATTTTTGAATTGAAGAACAATAGAAAAAATACTGAAGAAAAATAAAAAAAATAAGAAAAATATGCACAAGCATTATTTTCTCTGGAAAGCTAATTGTTATTTGGGCTTTTTCAATGAACATTTAAAGTGTTAATAATTTTTTTTTTTCGAAAAAGTCCATCCGTCGCTCCCGAGGAAATTAATTAAGCTATTCAATAAAATAAAGAAAAAAAAAATATAGTTCAAAAGGCTAAATAATGAATGAGGGATATTTAAAAGTCAGCGAAAAAAAACGTTTTTTCCGTTTTTTTAGGTATTTTTATTTTTTTAAACTTTAGAAGTGAATTATTTTAAAAAAAATTATTTGTAATAAAAATATTTGAGGCTGGCTTTACAATACTTTTTGTTTCGATAAAATATGTTGTAGATTAAAGAAGTTATACCTGTTTAGACACGCCAAACCCATTGAAAATTGCATAAGATTGGACTAATTTTTCGCCCATAAAAAAAATTAAATAAATTAAAGTCAATCCGTCACTCTCTTAATTAACTTAATTTCTTTTGAAAACACCAAAAAAATTAAATAAAAATCTTAGATATACCAAAAATAAATGGTGCATTTTAAACTACTATCAAAACAACGACAAAATTGTAGTTGGTTTCACTCTCAGAATTACTATATTATAAATTTAAAAATTATAATGATGCAGTGTAGTAGCCATGTTTATTGAGAATGCATTAATTTTATTTCAATCAATGCGCATTCGAAATGTAAAAGTTATCGCTTTATTTGTAACATTCCAGCCGTTTTTTTGGCTGGCCACCCAGCCTTAATTTCGCTTTACAAATGCTAGGGTCGCACTTTTTGAAATAAAAAATCGTGAATATGATCAAACGTTTGTGATTTAGCTTCTAAGCCTACAAGTTTATTCCCTAGTTTGGGGCTAGGACCAGAGGACGGAACTTCATGGTTTCATATTAACCTTCTTCTAGGGACGGGGGATGGAACCCAGTAGTATTTTAGGAAACTTACTGTGGCAACAAGGAAAAACAACATAAGTCACTTTTTTGTAAGTCGAAATAAAGTTGTTGCTGAATCCGAGTTCGAAACTCTAAACCCAAGTTTTTTGCTTTCTTTGGGTAAAACTCTGGACACCCACGAGCTCACCTCAGTATCTGCCTCGTACAAAAAAGCATCACAGTTTAATAATCACCTTAGTTTCTTAAGCAAACCTAGATAATTGCTGAAATTATCAAATCAACGTCATCTCCATATACTCCAAGAAATAAAGATGAACAATAAGAAGAACAGAAAAACTCTGAAGTTATTGCTGCTTCACCTATTGGTAAAAAATTGGAAATTATTTAGGACAATAATGTCGTCCTGTTGTTAGTGCTCTAGACCATCAAATAAGATTTCTTATTCTTAAAATTGGCATTTCTTCAGAATAAACTTGGCATACATACATAAGTCTGTAGATGTATTTTAGTTTATCTTTTTTCAGTTTAAAAGTATTGGTGTTTTCATGAAACTTTGACTTCGTTTTTGAAGTAGTCTGTAAAAGCAATTTTTTTTATTTCGTTGTTTATTTCGGTCTGGAAACATTTAAAACGAATTTTTTTTCTTAATTTGTATCTAAACTAGCTATGGCGTTTTCGTATTTTTAAATTAAGGTTAAATTTAGTCACTCCTTAACCAATCATGCAGGACATGTTAGAAATTTAATAATTCGAGTTACATTCATGCAGTACATATAAGCCGCGTTTAATTATACACATAAGATGATCTGGATCAGATAACACAAGGGAACAAAGGTTTGACAACCAGAATAGTAATCATATATTTTTGTTGCTCTACCCTCACCTTTCACTCATCAAGTCATTAAAGTTTTGTAACAGGTCTAATATCAGTTTTATTTAAAGTTTTATAATTCGCTAGTACTAGCTTTCTGCATACATATTCTCATAACGCATTATTCAAAATATTTCGAGTTGACCAGTTTTTTTGTGTTATTACATAAAGTTACGTTAGTTAGTTAAGTTAAGACGTTTTGAGCATAAAAAATGGCTATTAATCAAAGGATGAAAGGTAAATAAAAGAAAATGCCTTTTGCAGTTCCTATGCTGTGCGGAGAGCCTTCGAATCATGTAGATGGTTGTTATTTTTGACGATATATGGATACTCGTAGAAGGATAAACAAAAAATAAAATATCCAAACTTGTATGTCCACGGAGAAAACTGTCTTGTACCAAGTACACCTTCCACTTCATCATCTTCAAATTTTAGCGCAGAAGAATCATTTACTGTCATTTCAGGCATACTTGAAGATCCACCATATGAAATTTCAGGAACATTAACACTCCAACTTGTAAACCAGTGCGAACTGAATGATTTAGCTAGAGATTTGTGTTTATCAAAAGAAAAGTTCGAATTATTGACTTCTAGGCTTCAAGAATGGAATCTTTTAGCATAAATTGTGTCTTCATTTAAAAAGCGTAAGAAGCCTTTTAAAGAATATTTTAAAATAGAGGGATTTTTATATGTATGTCACAATGTTGATGGCCTCATGAACCAGCTGGATATACGCCACGATCAATGTAAACTGCGCTTTTTTATCTACTCATCAAAATATAGTTTATAAACAGTCAGTAACCAAATAAAGCCTGTACCTTTAAGCTCCAAATACCCAATATTAGTGGACAATTCAAAATTAATGCTATTATACTAATTTTGTAATGCTTATAATTTATATCTAGTGCTTAAACGATTTTTATACGCAGAGTTTTGCATTTTTTTTAAAATCGCTATATCTTAAAATTTAGACCTGTTACAACAATTTCACTTTCAGTTTTAAGTAATGTCATTTAATTGTAATCCGAACCAAAAAAAATTTTAACAGTTGTATAAAAAAGTTTTAAATTTGTTCCCTTGTGTAATTAAAAAAAAAACGATACGGATCATATTTTCCAATTTTTTTAAAATGATGTTGCTAGAATTTAATTATTCACGAAAATTGAACCAGAAAATAATATCAAGATCATGTACCTAGTGTTGTTGGAATTCATAAAAAGTGCTGATCCAGTTCTTCATGTATGATAAAACGCGGATATTGAGACTTTGGATTTTTATACTCACATTGAACACTAAGAGATATGCGTTTGCTTACAGCTGGTGGAACATCATTTGATGCTATACATAAATAAGCTCCCATTTGACGTCTCTCTAACTTCACAAGTTTCAACGATGAACCAGTAAAGGATTCAACTAAAATTAAAATTGAATGTAAAAATTAATAGATTTTTTTGTTGTTTACAAATTTAGAACTAGTTTCATAAAAATTAAGGGAGCTGATGTTTAACGATTTATTTATGTAGTTATTTTTGTGAAAATTTTAAGTAAATCAAATGGCGAATATCAAATAAATTACGAATTTTCTAATATGAGGAAGACTAACTAGCGTTATTCATTCAAGTCAGCAAATGAGGTAAATAGATAATAAGAAAGTTAAGGATCTCTGATGCTGATACAAGGTGCATTTTAATTTTTTATCAAACATTGTTGATTAGTTTTTTTTTTTTAATAATTATTAGGTACCTATACAAAACTTAAGAAATTAAAAATATTCAAATTATTTATTTTTAAAATTAAATTCAATATTCAAATAGTAATTACATTTTATTTGAAATTACCTTTGAAAAATAGGAAAACAAGTTATTGAATGTACATATGAACATATATATATTAAAAGATAATTTTAAATTATAAAATTAAATTTTTACAAAAGTTAAGTACTTATATAAATCAGCAACTTGTTGGTCAATTTGAACATATTCTATTTTAAGCAAATAACTTTTAGAATTTAGAATTGAAATGGAATTGAGTATTTAAGTAATTCATCCACTTGTTCTTTGTTTCATTCTGTCAGCAAACCATCACGAAATATAATGCGAGCAATATCCTGCTTATAAAACATCAGCAATTATCATAAAGTATATCTTCAAATCAAATTTTCGAAGAAAACTATTATAGAACTCCTTTTTTCATCATTTGATTAAGTCCATAAAGACTTTTCTGCAATTTACAGACTCTTCCGCTTTCACTATCGTACCTCTCATATCTACATAAAGATGTCCTCAGGCAGATGATCATTGAAAAAATGGAATAATTTGGCCAAAATAGTTGCATACTTAACGATTGAACATTTCCGATTAATCTAGACTTTACTCTTATTATTGACTCCAGCCCTTATAACTGCTAAGTTTAGCAACTGTTTACACATTTCCATTTTTCATCCATTGAAGATTGCATTGATTTTCGATATCTTGAAGGTTCAATGAGTTCGACAACGAATCGAACTGCAGACTTAACAAAATTTGACTGTATACTCTTATGAAACTTTTATCTGTAGTCTTCTTCTGTCGAATCACATTTCTCTGTATCGCCACTCTTAATACGTCTTCTTCTTTGTAAAACTTTTTTTTTTTTTTTAAAACATCGTGCACTCACTTCTTGATCAGCTGCTTTTTGTACAGCAGTTTTTCGTTCATCATTACAACCTTCATCCAAGTCGCTTTCATCACCATCAACAACCACAACTTCGATACAAGCAGAACCTCCTTAAACATTAAAGATGATCAAACATTATTAAAAAATAGTTAGTCCTTGCTTCTTAAGGAGAAGGCTTTTTTCATTGAACATGCCTTGTTCTAAGAACTTATTCAATCTGTCTTTTGCAGATTTGAGTTTTTCGTGTGGAAGTGGACGCATTCGACGGGTTTTTTTTTGGCAACTGGAGGTCCAGTTGTGAGAATCCTGAGTTATTCCAGTTTTAATTGCACTGCGCTTAGTCGGCTGTTTTTCGAATAGGTTTTTAAATTCCGAAACGAAAAAGGATTGTTTGTAGCAAACAATTTAACCTTGGCGATGTCAAAAGCAGCATTGGCAATTTTGAATAATTATGTCGCATTGTCTATTAATTTCCTGTTGCGTCATTCTACTGAAAGATTAAAAAACTACAAAACATCAGCTCCAATTATAGGCACTTGCACATGGGCAGCTTTGAAATGTCATTGAAAGTTTTTTCGAAGGCCGAGCGATTGAACGAGTTTTTCTTGTCAATGAACTAAAAGTTCGAAACCGTTCCCGGTGCATAGTGGGGCAAACACGGAAATAAATTATTTTCTGAATGTGGTTGTTTTTTAAGACCTGATTAAGATGGATTCCTATAGTTAATTAGTTGTAAGTTGTAAGAATGATATGTTATCACTTTTTTAAAATAAGTACTACATAGTTAACAGAGAATTTTTGGCTTAATGTCGAAAATTCAACATAAATATGTATGAAACTTGGGTCGTTTTAAATGATCCGTTCTCACTCAAATGTGATCCTATTTCCATTTTTCTTATGTATTAAGGTATTTGTATAGAAAATTCCAAAAAATTAATTGTTTGGGAATAACAATACCAGATGTCCAAAAACAAAAACAAATTAATTTCTTTCTTATTTCTTTTTATCTCATAACGTTTTAAGTAGGTACTATCGTCATTTGCCGCTGTTGTGTTTTTGATATGGACTTATAGCTCAGACTCTAAGCTTTATTTTCCATCCAAAATCGTATCCGGAACCGTATGCGACTTCCAGGCCAATTTTAAGTGAAATGTATTACGTTTATAACAACAATAAAAATAATTACGGTCTTTGAGCCGAGTAATAAATAAGGCGATAAGATTTTATAACGAGTATCTATAAAACAGTTCTCAAGAAGCATTTTTCACTATGGAATGGTGCAGTTTAAATTTAAAATACTTTAAATTAAAAATATATTTGTTTTAAATAACGGTAACATTAAAAATTAAAAATTGTAAATTTTTTTAAAGCTAACAATCTGTTCTATCAGTCAGTTTTTAAATTAAGTCAAATAAAGTCATAGTTTTCGGAAAAAAATAAATATAAGTTGAAATTTGACTAATTGTTGTAATTAAAATGTGGTAATTTCTTATATTTTTTTTTCTTTTTCCATATATTGTATAATTGTCATTTTTTTATTTTAAATTGGTTTATCGATCATTGTAATGCTTGGGTATTAAAAAGATTTAAATTTTAAAATTGAGTAACTCATTTAAATAAATAAATAAAACAAAGTTTAAAAAATATGTAGTTCGAAGTGTGATTTTTCAAAATTTTAATGAAATGCACAAATTTTTGGATTAAGAATTCGTTGCTCTTAATAATTCTTAAATAAACACTGAAAACTTTATCAATTTATGTGTTATAATTTTTCCGAAAAGTAAAAATGCCGTACTCTTGCCCGATTTTTTAATTTCCATACTCGGCAAATTTGACAATAATTCTCTTAAACCTCAAAAATGGCCATTGGTGTCTGATAATGCGAATAAATAATTTTTTTTTTTAAATAATATATCCACAAATCCATGTATGTACATTATGTATGTATATGTACATATACATACATACATATATATGTATATGTATATAATATTTACAATGTATGTATGTAAAGGTAGTTTAAGAATCAATTCTTATCAATAATCGTATTTTCTTAAATCAATTCAATTTTTGCTAAAATTGCAAAAAATAATTTACGCTATTTTGTGTTGAATTCAATTAATTTCCTCATAAAACAATTTTTTTAATTTTGTTTTCCAAAAAAAAAAGCAATTTTTGTCCACTGTAGAGCGTAACGGTGGGTAGAAATTACTGAAGTCGATTACTAACGACATTCTTTGTCTTACTTGAAAATTTCATTGGATTCGGTTGAGTGGTTCAGGAATTATTGAATTATTTCCACTTCTCCATACAAAGGGCGCCACTGTGCGCCGCCACTACTCGAGTCTGACTGATAATTATCTTGTTGGTAAGAGTTCCGAGAGCGGGTTGCTTTACGAAGACGCATTGTATCTACCCATCAGGTTCAGATCAACACGGTTGCCCTACGTAACGAAGGTACCAGAATCACCTTTGGTAACGCGTTGAGACGCGCCCTCGAAGATCTTGATGAACTGAGAGTACTTCCTGGGCCCAGTATGCCGGGCGTAAATGAGAAGTAGACACGCCTAAGAAATACTGTTATTAGTATACCTACTGCCAACTCCATCTTAGGCAGCTATCTCAGAGATCGGAGCGACTGGTTTGATGATGAATGCAAACCGAACGATGCAGTAATCTCATAAAACGTGGGCACGCGAAGACGAATTGGAAGAGCTCCAGAAAAACGGCTATACAAACAGAAAAAACCTAAGAACCTGATCTGTGAACTAAAAAAAAGCCGAGAGCGAGGTTCACAGCAGGCGCTGAAGTTCTACCAATCAATCCGAAACATAACTAATAGTCCAGTCAAAATAGACATTTGACCTAGACAAAATTCACATAGAGCTGAAAACTTGCACAGACGTTAAATACATCATTATAAATAAAATGTCTAAAGTCCCCACCGATCCGACCTCTGCAAAAAATTTTATTCAAGGTCAAAGGGTCAAAATTATGTTCTTTTCTAATTTTCTCGTAAACGGTAAATTTTTTCGTGAAAATACATTCAAAAAAAAAATGTAGATCATACAATTCTCTACAAAAATGGTTTGGCCACTTTTTCGACACGAGTACGATAACTAGGGCACCAAGATTTGATAACGGTATTTTGTAGGGGGGCTCAAAACAAGCATTTTTTACTATGGGAGGGGGGTCTATCTCACCCAGTTTAGGCAGTAGGGGCAATTTAAAATAAAAATACTTTGATCGGAAAACGAATTTTTAAAAAATAACGGTAATACTTAAAACTAAGTATGATACATTTTTTAAAAACCAACAGTCTATTCTACCAGCTTGTTTTTAAATCAAGTGAATAAAATGTATAGTTTTCGAAAGAAAACTTTTAAAACAAAAAAGCTAAAATATGGTGTTATTTTTCAGTTCTTTAATGATATATAAACATTTTTTGATTTACAATATGTTGCTGTAATTTATTCATAATCAAAAACTGAAAACTTTAGTGTGTGCTTTAAGATGTACTATAAATAAGGAATAAATCAACAAACCGTTGTTCTTTTTTATAGAAAAACTGTGGCAAAATATACAATAAATAAAAAAATATTTTTTACAATTTAAAAAAAACTCAAATTATACCAAAAATTGGTAAAAATGTTTTTTGGCTGAAATAACTCAAGGATTGCTGGTGATATCAACTTCAAATTTGTTTTATTTTCTACATAATACAATTGTAGGTAAAAACAAATATTATTTTATTTTTATTTTTTTTTAACTTTAAAAGTGAATTATTTAAAAAAAAAATTTACTCATGATAAAAATATTTGAGATTGGCCTTACAATACTTTTTGTTTCGATGAAATGTGTTGTAATTAAAGAAGTTATACCTGTTCAAACACGCCAAAACCCATTGAAAATTGCATAAGATTGGACTAATTTTTTGCCCATAAAAAAGTTAAATAAACTAAAGTCAATCCGTCACTCTCTTAATTAACTTAATCTGCTTTCAAAACACCAACAAAATTAAATAAAAACCTTAGTTATACCAAAAATAAACGACTATGAAAATAACGACAAAATTTTAGTTTGTTTCATTCTCAGAATTACTACATATATTATACATGTACCCCCAGTTTCACAGTGGTAGTTTAAACTCCAGTTTTAGTTTAAACTTCAGTTCAAGAATTTATTCGGTTTCACAGTTTTGTTTAAACTGTGAACTCAATTTATTTCGCAGTTCAAGTTCAAGGGAATTCTGCCGTTTAAACTCTAGTTCAGCAAACAAAACTGACATTTCAATTTAATTGAATGGGGGTTTGTGTTGTAAAAAGTTTTAAGAACGTCGCGAAATATTAGTTTTTTTTTCAGAAAACATTATTTATTTAAAATTAAATTGTGTATTAAAAATTTTATCGCGTAGTGAAAGTGATTTTAGATGAACTAAAATAAATCTCTCAAGATTATCAGCAAAAAAAAAAATTCATATCTATCCTCATTTGTTTACTTCAGAGGAAGAAAGAATGATAGAAAAGACAAGGATAAACAGTTAAAAAACTTCATAAAAGTGATGTCCGAACACGTTACGTCACATAACGCATTTGAACGAAGTTTAACTAAACTAAAGTTTAAATTTGACTGTGAAACCGAACGAGTTAAACTAAAAAACTTGGACGCCGTTTAAGGTTCAGCTGAACTGAAGTTTAAACGCCCACTGTGAAATTGGGGGTTAAAAATTATAATGATGCAGTATAGTAGTCCTGTTTATTTAGAATGCATTATTTTTTATTTCAATCAAATACCATTCGAAATGTAAAAGTTATCGCTTTATATGTAACATTCCAGCCGTTTTTTTGGCTCGCCACACCCAGCCTTAACATTGAAACTTCAAATTACACCCTGGGAGCAGTTGTACTATTCCAATAATGAAATGAAATAAAGCGTTGCATTAAAACAGAAAAAAAAAGATAAATCTTTCCTATACTTTGTCCAATCAGTTTGTGCAGTACAGGCCCTATGGTAGAGCTTTCCTCTGCACCAGGGTGCCTGCTGTATACAAAAATATCTCAAATACAAGTTCAATTACTGTTTGCATGTGTATTTTCTCGTAGTATTTTTTGTCTAGCGAACGTAAGTACATACATAAGTCTATAACCTGCCTTTCGCACGGCTCGAGTCGTACGGCGCACAGCGGGTGTACTGTATTGATCGTATTTTGTGTGAGTGCCTTGCTTAAAAATTTATATTTTTGTTAAAATAGAAGCTTGAAAACAGAAATATTATAGTTTGCTTTTTTCTTTGTTTCACAATTTTTTGTGGTTTGGAAAAAAAAATAAAAAGACGTTAAAAACGTATTTACGATTGAAATAAGAAAAAAGGTTACTGTGAGTGGATTTTCGAATGCATGTTGTTTGGTTCATACAAAAATCGCCTATTATCTTTCCACTTAGTCGTGCGAAATTATTTTTTTTTTGCTTTAAATTAAAATTCTACAGTAGAGATCGCGGCCCTTTTGTTTATTATCAGAGCTTTTTGCTTATTGATAATGGAAGTACGGAAGGCCGGGAATTTTTTTTTCACACAACTTAATGGGATTGCTTCCCTGTACTGCACAAACTGATTGTACAGGGTATATACATACATTATTTACATTAAAATATACAAAAGATTAGATTCCTAATCAGTGCCGCCACCTTACCTATTATGGAGGGCTGTATACTTCAATAAACCGCAGTAGATCATGCAATATACAAAGAAAACAAATCAACTCATTTCAAATGCATTTAGTTTACGGATATAAACTTTAGAATCGTAACAATTATTTCATAAAACAAATCCAAAGAAAAACAGAAACAAATTCTCAAACCAATTTGGCAAATTTATTACCTTCACAGCTTAATTTGTATAAAGATAAAAATTTTATTAAAAGAGAAGCAGATTGCTCTTGCTGCGCAGTAGATTTTTACTTAGGGCTAACCGCAACACTGCTGTTCTTATCACCCCATTACCTACTTTATTTATGCAGAGGTCAAAGTGCTTCATTATTATAATTCAGAGATAATCGTTCTACATAAAAACAGGAATAGCAAGAATCTAAACAGGAAGTCTAAAATTAATTTATGTTTCCGAAATACACCTTATGAGCAGTTTATATCAAAAACCTCATCCATTTGAAACAATTTCAATGCTTTGTTTTACCGGCTTTCCCGCTTTTTAAATGCTTTTAAGGGAAACATATTTAAATTGCTGAATTTTTTTTTTAATTCACGATAATCAAAATTTTTAATTTTCGTGAAATATTATTTTCGCTGCGTTGCGCTGCATGCAAAATTTCATTGATTCTGTTTCCATAAGAAGCAGTGTAATTTAAATTCACTGAAGAGAAAATTTTGCACAAGTGTTTTACCCATTAGACTATAATTTGATTAATTATAAGCTTAAATTTTTTATTACCTTTTATAATTTCCCTGCCTCCAGCCTTTTTTATTAATAAAGGCTCGCCGTCTTCTCTTTTCCAAGTCACCCGTGGATTTGGATTCCCGGTGGTCTTGCAAGTAAGAACAGCGTCCTCGCCTTCTGGTGCGGCCAAGTCAGACGAAGAGTCTTGGTTCAGAATATCAGGTGGTACTAAAAATTAGAAGAAATATTACAAAATAAGTCAAAAATGGAAATTTTTTCAAGTTATATTATTTTAAACCTTATACTTTAAATTTAAAAATGTAACTGAGGAAATTAAAAACCTTAAAAAGAGTATCGTACGTAAAAGAGTATCGTACGTACAGTGAACGCCAGACCTTTGTTATTTTATACAAGCTGGAAGTTTTTCAGTGCATTCATGCATGAAGTCTGGGTAGCGGTGGCTTTGGCAGATCAAGATTCTAAAAGTGTTTAAAAAGAAGGTCTACTTTCGACAAATTATAAAAGCTGATTTTTATATAGGTATATTACTTAGGTATGGTGTTTCCCCGCGGTTTTCTGTTTATACTGTTTCTATATACACTGCCTCGTGCTTGCTTCTATAGCAATCCTACACGCTTGTCTGGGAATGGGTTAGACCTATCAAAGAGAAAGCTAAAAAAAGCTTCACAGAAAAGGATTTAAGACTCGAGTAAATAAAATGCCCATAAAGAAGCTGTTAGAAGCTTTAAGATTTTCAGAAGCAGTCTTTAGGACTATATTCTGGCAGAGCGTTAGACAAGTCCGGCAAAAAAGGTCCATATACTGTCCTTTCATTTGAAGAAGAAATAAAACTTATAAACTGGCCTATCAGTTATCACTCTGGCCATAAGTGTGGTTTTCCGCAAAAATCGGAAGATCTTCTAAACACAGTCCTGTATACAATAATGGTCAGAAAACTCCGTTTAAATATAAAGAGCCGGGTACTACATGTTCTAAAATCGCCATCCTTTTTTGTGTATTCAATATTTCAAAATCCCGGCCTGCCAACTGAACAGTTTATAAGAAAGTGATTTCCAGAGTTCGAAGATTATTTTAAATCAGAAAACTTTGAAAATATCCTTTAGAACCAAAGAAGAATTTTGAACAGCGATGAAACTGACCCAAAAACGGAAAACGTTCTTGTCCCAAAGGTACATAAGAATGTTTATCAAGTTAAGTCAGGTAGTGAAAAAGAGATATTGCAGTGCTTTTAACTTTATCAATATATTGAGAAAAAAAAGGTTTAGCCTTTGGTCATTTTTCTACCTGAGCGTTGAACTTTTCGAGTTGTAGAAGCTGAGTAAGGTCAAAGATTGGCGAGAAATTTTCTCTATAGATGAGTTCTGAAACCAAAGGACGATCATCTTCCTCTAACAGTCGAATACCATCCTCTCCCACGCCAAGGTACGGCAAATAGCCACCATGGTCACCTGCCTCACATACCTTTTATCACTTGGTTGGTACGGTGAACAAACTGTCCAATTCCCCTCACTCTCATCTCCCACCCAACTCACAACCTCCCAAATTGGGCTGGATCTAAGGTGTCATACGACCCGTGCCGATGATGATCAGTCAGGCTGAGTGCCCACTTAAAAACTAGCTCAGTCGTTAACGGAGTATCTGGATACCTGGCGACCTCCAGATTATTTAGCCTTATTTGTATATACGGATCTCGTTACAGATGGACCACCCTTCTCCGATAGTTCTGTTCAATCTCATAACGCTAGACATCTTTAGTAAACAAACTGCCGCTATACAGCAATCCGGCTCAAAGCCTCCTCACAGTGGACTAATAATAACATTTTCCACACAAAAATTCTTAACTCATTCAGATCACTAACCTGCAACGTTGACAACATCACACCTCTTCTTCATTTTGATAAAAAACTTCAAGGTGTCCATTTCCTCTAGATCCTCATGGGAGGTAGAGACACCATGTACAGAAGAAGCCATCGACTTCTACACTGATGGATCCAAAACAGATGAGGGAGTTGGAGGTGGCGTATACTCCGACAGACTAAATTTAAGTCTCTCCTTTCGTTTACCCAAACACTGTAGTGTTCGAAGAAGTCCTATCTTGGCTCAAGGAAAAAGTGATATCGTCCACTGATGACACGCATCTTCTCGGATAGTCAAGCCGCCATAAAATCCTTAGAATCAGTCTCCACTAATTCAAAAGTAGTCCAAAGTTGTAGATCATCTCTGGTGGAGATGGCCGATCAATTCAATGTTCACCTAATGTGCTTGCCGGGCCATAGAGACATTACAGTAATTGCAAAGAGTTGTAATTATTTATATTAGATTCTATATTTATAGGGATCTACATACTTATGTATATCTAAATCTGTGACTGAAGTGACCCCCGGTAAAAGTGTAATTGATAATATTAATTCCTCACGATCCGATTTTAAATTTCAACTCCAAAGTTCATCTTATTGTGATTCCTGGTCTACGTCAACCGCTGACACTTCTCGAAGATGCAGTCAACACAATCAGAGCTGTAAATTTTCAAGTACCGGGTTCTGGTACTAGTACTAGAAAAAATCAAGTACGTGGTACTTGGAACTTGGAAAGTATTCAAGTCCAAAGGTACTTAAGTACCTTTCAACTCTGAACACAATGAACATTATCAGCGATAAACTCCCAGAGTCTCGATTTAATTTTGGCCAACTATCTGAAGAAGTTTAAACAGCTTCTTGTAAAATAGACGGATTATCAAACCAACTTCATCCTGGTCCTTCATCATCGCAGCTATGTAACTAATTCCACTTCATAATCTCTTGCAATTTAATGCTCCATTGACTCATCCATCGTCGGCTTCACAATCAACTTAACTTGCCCCACACCTAATCAAATTCGGGAGAACGTGGTCTAAAGTGGTGTGGTATAATAGAATCAATAAGTTGGAAAAGGCTAATAAAATTGCACTTTCTCTAAGAAATGCTCCTCGATATGCTAATAAAGGGTGGTAACCTGACGTTTTTAAGAATAACTATGCAATATCTGATATTGATTGTAAACGCACTGTACCTAACAGCTTTAAGATTATTATCTATTCGGCCAAAATATGGATGAGGATGGCTATTCTCACTCCCCAATTGAAAGTTTAAACTTAGTTCAATGGTTTTATCGAAATGGATCGAATACCCATCAAAAAAGTCGACACATCCGAAGAAGACTACACCTTAAAATCCCGAACAAGCTGGACACAACTGGAGTCTTAAAATTTAGGAATCACCCTGGTTTGTAATTAATAAGTGAATACAAATATCTTTCTAAATCAAATCATTGTACCATTTCTCGAAATCGTTCAAATACTTTTTGAGTAAATGGTGCATATCTATATAGATATTATCATAATTTTATTTATTATCATTTACTGGAATGATTTATTAATTTGTACCTAGGTACCTGAAAATACACTTACTAACAATATTATTTCACTTACATATGCTTATTCATCACTTTTAAATCAACAAACTAAAATTAATTATTTTTTCAGTGTAGGTTACATTTTACTTCACCTTTTATTGTTAATGGTCATCAATTTTATAATAATTACTTACCTTGGACATCAATACATCCAATTTGTTTCTTCATAGGACTAGTGTTAATTTGGCACATATAACAACCTTTATCGCTTTCTCTCAGTTTACTTATTTTGATTTTCCACGTATGAAAATTTTCGTGTGTCACACTTATTCTTGCATTATGTGTCACAACTCTTCCCTGCAGTGCCAATACAGTTTGGTCTGAAGCTCGTAACCATCCTACCTTAAAATAATAATTTCTTTTAAAAAAGTATTTCATAAAATGTACAAAATAATACATATGTATGTAGAACGTTATGGACCCAGGGCTTTTAATATTGAATCCAGTTTAAATGAATTGTGACATTGAGCTTGGTATAAATATAAGTGAAATATTTTCAAAATAGTTTTAGAAACTTGACAGAAGCATATTTCGCTTTTAAGTCAAATTGATTTTTTTGTATCTGTATGTATGTCTCAAGGTCTCTAAAATCTAAATCCGTAATTTTTAGAGAGAGCTATCTGTGCGCGTTTGTACGTTCTAACGTTCTAGATACTATTTTTTGTCATTGATATTTCAAGAACGATTAAAGTTATTCAACATTAAATAAATTTTGTTTATAACTTCAAAAGATTTAGAAAGGAATTTCATATAAATTAAGCCATCGTAAATATTTACATACATTGAAAACTTGGCATTCATTGCATTGAAGCGCTTACGGTTAAATAAACTCAACAATCAAGAATAACTCCCAAATACTTACCTTCTATTCGTAAATAAAACAAATAGTATAATTATGTACCTATGTACACTGCCAATCACTAGGATGAGGCCACATATTTTTTAAACGATTTTCGTTCTTTATACCTGCTGGAAATTTCGTACCCATACAAATTTACTACATTTGAGTAGATAGATATTTTCTTTAAAAAAAGTAATAAAATTAAGGGGTTAAATAGAAAAGACTGTTGGAATTTCCCTACATTAATTAAAGAGCTACTTAAAAACAGTATGAAAAAGTGCGTCACTTGGATAAGGCAACATGAAAAATCTTATAAAATATCAAAAAACTGAAAGAAATGTTAACAGTTTTTGGTTTTCAAACATTTATTTATTAAGTTTTTCTCAATTAATAATGAGTGTGCCCCCCATTTTTCGATATGACCTCTATTAGACGGTTTGGAATGGAATCATAAAGTTTTTTTAAATAGTCAAGTGAAATCTCGTCCCAGGCATCACGGATAGCTTCAATTAAGGAGTCCTTGTCTTCAAATTGTCTACCGCCTTCATAAACCTTTCGAGATAGCCATGCCCATACGTTTTCGATTATGTTCAAGTCCGGTGAATAGGGTGGCCATGGCAAAAGCTCTACGTTTTCTGATAAAATCCAGCTTTTGACAACCCTGGAAGTGTGGATGGGGGCATTGTCTTGTTGGAAAATCCAAGGCAGAGGTCCAAAAATATTTTTCATCTTCGGAAATGACCGTTCCAACAAGCATTTGTAGCTGTTTCCGTTCATTGTTGTAGAAAGAAACTCCAACTCGATTTTGCCATAGTAGGTGATAGCTCCTCACACCATAACACCTGATGCACGGCTGTGATGTCTTCCCAAAATTAGTTCCTCTTTTCTTAAATCATGGAAATAAAAGTTGTAACCATCGGGGCCGTCAAGGTTAAACTTTTTTTCATCCGAAAAGACAACGCGTTTCCATTGACTGCTCCAATGACATGTTCTGTTGCAAAGTTCATTCGCAGCTCCTTGTGTACTTGCTTTAGAACAGGTTTCTTTTTGAGTTTTCTTCTCTGGATAGTACCATCTTTTCTTATTATCCTTCGGACTGTCGAAATACTGGCTGATAATCCGCTTTTAGACCTTATTTTAGTAGCTGATTGAGTAGAATATGAAGCAATACGTAAAATTAACCGCTTTTCTCGGGATGTTGTTGCTTGGGCTGTGCGTTCTTTTTGGTTTTTTCCATAGTTTTGAGGATCAGCAAGATAGTTGTTTACAACTGCCACTGTCAACGTCTTTCCGGAACCCATTTGTAATTGAAATTTAATAAAAAGAGTTATTTGTATTTTTTTTTCTTAAATATTGCAACCAAAATTTTGAAAAAAATTGCCGATGTCAACTTCTACAACGAAATATTCGCAATGGCCTCATCCTAGTGACGCACTTTTTTATATCCTTTTTAGGTAGCCCATTCATTAATGTAGGGAAATTCCAACGGTCTTTTCTAATTAACCCTATAATTGTATCACTTTGTTTTAAGAAAATATGTACCTACTCTCATGTAGTAAAATTTTCCGGGTTAACCAAATTCCAACAGGTATACAGACCGAAAATCGGTTGAAAAATATGTGGCCTCATCCTAGTGATTGGCAGTGTATGTATCTATATACATATATATATACATATATACATATATAAAAATGAACCCTATTTTCTTCTGGTCACGTTATAACTTGAGAACGGTTAAACCGATTTCGTTCATCTTTCTTTTAAATGTTTTCCAATGTTTCGTAGAAGGTTTGTCAATAAAAAAATAAAGAAAAGTAAACTGGTTGATACCCTATTTAAAACTTTTTCAATGTTTGAAATAACTGTCAGTTTAATATATCAGAAAATTTATTAAAAATAAATAATAATAGAAAGGGGCGTTTAGTGTTGCCAGAGCTGACAAATTTTAGTTTTTTTTTTTAAATAACATTTAGTTTTTAATCGACCAACTCTAAAATTGATTCAAGTGGAAACGAGGTGCTCAGCTACATATGTAATTTCCAGAAATTTTGATAATAATAATGAATCGCTGTCATCATTTTTCCAGGGAATTGGTAATTCTCTTAATTTTGTAAATCGAATGTCAAATTTTATAAACTTTTAAAGGAGATTTTAGCTAAGTTGAAAATCACTCAACCAGGATATGATAACGCTTTGGATTGTTAGGAGAAAGGTTTGTAAAAGTTTTTAGGTTATGTGTCTGTCTTGAGCCATCGTGAATTTTGGGACAATTTCGTGATACTTTTAATTGCCAAAAAAGTTCCAATTAAGCTGTGATTCCTTCTGAGAAAATTTACGATTTTTCTTAATTTCTCAAAACCTATACTATGTCGAGAACTTTTAATTTGACGTTTCACTCGGATAAAGCAGTAGCTGTCAGTTTTTGGTCAGTTTGTACGCATTCCCGTCAGTATTAATATCTTGGAAAACAATGAAAGATGTTTGTGTGCATGAACGTAGTAATTTTTAGCAACATCAACCAGTTTTGACTTAGTTGAGGAAATGACATCTAGCGGTCGATGAAGATGTCAATATTTTTGATATATAAGAGAAAGTCGTGTTAATTATACAATTTAAAACTCAAAAACGGCTGAACCGAATTGGCACAATGAAAAAGGCTGATGGTTTCAACAACTAGGATATGAACATCGGTTGTCCTGGCGCTTCATCCACTTTTTTATAAACTTACGAAGTACATGGGCATCGGACTATCTAGAAGCTATGAAAAAATTGTATTTAAAATCGAATAAGCAACAACAATATTTTTCCAAAGCTGGAGTTTCAGCATTAAATTGGGGCAAGACAAAGTTTGCCGGGCCCTCTAGTATAAGAGAAATATAAAAAAAACGTAAACAAAGATCTTATACGATCAAATTTAAATTATGTACTTCCCAACCCACATAATAAAAGCATAACAAGGATTATTTGCTTGAGTACCTATACTTATGTACATACATATAATAAAGCTAACCATCAATGAAGTACCTCCTGCAGAATTTCCAGACATGAATTAATATGTAAAAACTAATATCGTTAGCGATGAAACTTTTTTTCTTAAAATGTAATTTAATCATCGACAAGAATGAGGAAAACTATATATCCTTATACACAGTCCGTAATAATTGGATAGCCTCACATACAGTTTTTTCTTAAACCTACTGTTTTTGTATCTGTTTGATTTGTATCTAGAAAATTTTGTATTGAGTTTTAAGTTAGAATTGAGATTTTTCAGATTAAAAGAAATTTTAAATAGTTTTGAGAAGCTAATGGAGTTTTCTGAAATTATTTTGTTTGGATACAATAAAATGAAATATTTTGTAACATTAGAATAGAATCACTTTCTTCATTGCAGTTTAAATGAAAAGCAGGTTCTTTTTTTTGTTAGGAAATGTTTTTTTTTTGATTACAGAATAATCTTAATACTTTGTACTTACTTTTTAATAACATCAATAATGCGATCTTTTATGGAATCATACAAAAATTTTAAATAATCAAGGGAAATACTTACACAGGCCAATTTAATGCATTCAATGAGCTCCTCTTTTTTGGTGTACTGTTTCCACCTTCATACACCTTTCGTGTCAACCAACCCCATACGTTTTCGATAATGTTCAAGTCTGGGAGGCGATAACGCCTCCTTCACGGTTAGAAATCATTATTGTTCTTACAACTTTACGACCTTTACAATACTTTTCACTCACTAACAATGAGTGAAATGTTACAAAAAATTCCATACTAAAGTGAATGCAAACAAAAGTCGTCCAATAAGTCCCGTTAACCTTAAAAAATGTTAAAAGCGCTCTTAACCCCTGGTACTCTGATTCTAAACTTGTAACCAAATGCATATTTCCTTGGTAATGTATCAAACTGTTTGATTCAAACAGCACCCAAAACAATTACAGTTTAAAAAACAACATGTGGCTATATGTACACTGTATGTATGTACATTTATATTATATACAGTGATCCACAAAAGTTAGCTTAAAAACCGATTTAACCGATTTCGGTAAATATAATTATGTACATATTTCGATAAAGTTCGTTTTTGGTAGCTCAACTAAATTGTTTCTGTTAAAATGTAAAAAGGCTTAGTTTCTGTGAGAGGCAATTAAATGGAATCTGCCTGTTAAAAAAAGATGCTATACAACAATCCAAAGAACTATCAACCGCTTTAGAAACGTAGGCCAAATAGAATCGAAGTTAAGATCAGGCCATCCGATCCGTCCAAACTTTTGGTAAGAGATAAGCATGTGATGCAGCCAATGGTGCTCCAGGGTCCAGGATCATTTTACAGTAGATACCTACTATGGTCAGCACTATCATCGTATCTCATCACTACATTCATGTGCACTCGAAAACAGTTTGAAGAGCCATAGTTTAACGCGATTACAAGTCACACATGCTTAGTTAAAAGCTACTCAAGTAAAATATAAGTGTTCCGAACAGTTTGAAACAGTTTAGAACAAATTAGAACTGCTTTTTGCTGTTCATTGAGGTTTTTGCTGTTCTAAAGTGTTCTAGTTTGCTGTTCAATGAGGCAATCTAGAACAGTTTGGAACACTTTAGAAGAGCATTTTCTACACTTGCTTTTCAGGTAGAACAGAATTGTGAAAAGTGTCAAAACCATCTGTCATCATTTTCATTTTGTATTTTGCGCTTTATATTTCTTTTGTGTAAGAATAAAGTAAATAAAATAATATATTTTAAATAAATTGGTTTATTTATCAAAAATTGGTAATAAATTTTCATAAAACGTGAGTCAAAGCAAAACAATTTTTATGTAAATAGGAAGAAACGACTTGAGTTCGACAAGGAGTATGTATGTATGTAAATAAGACTGCAGAGTTCTGGCTGTAGTTAATTTTGTCGAAAGAATTAAAATATAACATTTTTTGATCCGACGACGGTCATTTACCGATTTTCGAGTGCAGAAGCAGAGACATCCAAACGATGCTCTGAATCCAAAGTGTAAGATTTAAACTGTGGAATATGGAGATAGGGATGTTATGGTACGGAGTAGTTTGGCGGCAACGGGAGGCGACACTTAGAAAATAAACGAGGGTACTATTAATCAATATGTGCGTATTGATACTCTCAAAAAAAAAAAAAATAAGATCTAGTGTAGAAATGCGTGGAAGAGCCATCATTAATAACAAGTCATAAATCTCGAAAAATGCCCATTTTAAATATACAAATACAAACATATGTAAATTGTTCATTGTTCTATACGCTGCGCTGTATAGAGATGATGTTTGCCTTTGCTTGTCATCTTCAGTGATCAACCTGACTCTGGATTTTCTATTATTTCTTTTTCCTTGACGCGCTTCGCTGTGGGCGGGCATAATATGTCTCTCAGCTTTCGTTTTTTGAATTTCAATTTAATTGACCTTTGTTATTGCAATCCCTGGAAATTTCACTGATAGCACATCTGTCATTTATCTGAATGATATGTATTTTGATATTGCAATGATTTATTTCCAAAATTAAATAGAACTACTAATCTCAATTATATTTCTATCACCAGAGTTCATAATTTTTAATTTTAATTTACATGGTTCCCAATGAACAATGTTTATTACCTACACCAGTGTAAGTAATTTCGCTCTACAGTCTTCAGATTTAGTAACTTTTTGAGTTTTTAATTTTTGTATGGCATGGTTGGTATATTTTTTAAATTTAACCACTCGCTGCTATCATTATTAGTTATTAATTTTCGTTTTGGGGATATTACTATAAAAAAACCTTAACACATTTTCGTGATGGTTTTGACATCAGCACACTGGATGAAAGTGTCTCTTAGTTTATGCTCAAATTACTTTGGATATACATAATTATGTAATATTTTTGTATGTACATGTTTAACCCATAAGTCCTCACCTAACTCAAAACCACATTTCATTCTATATACGAACTGGATTTATGTAATCTCCATATCGGAATACGGGACAACTATTTTAACTGTACTTACTTTATTGTTTCCAAGATTCCTAACAGTACAAGCCAGAACGGCTTCTCTTCCAGCGGGATATGTAACATTGCTTATAGTACCAATAAACTGTGGTTCTAAATCCAAGCTTACGTGGTTGTTTTCTGTGGAAATAAAAATAGTTGCTAATATATTTTTATAGATTAATGTAAAAACTAAAAATATTACGAATTACTGAACATAAAAATGATCTAAGTGAATCCCACACTGATAACTTTCCATTATATTTTGAAAACTTGGCATTTATTAAAGTTTTTGTAAAAATGATAAATCGCCAATCAAACCAAAAGTTATAAGGTGTTCACTTTAAATCTTCAAACAGAACCGAATTTGGTATCAATTATGATTTTTTTTCTTAAATTGTGTAGGTATTCGATTAGCTGATAACAATTTTTTTTTAATTCTTGGAAGATCAAGCTGAATTAACTATTAATATAACAAAGCTTAGTCAGGCTAAAATTAAGGGATCAAAGAAGCAGTAATTAAGCTTTTGGTCTAATTATGTTAATTTTGTATTATGTTTTATGAAGCCAATTTTTGAACTCTCTTGTATTTCTATTATCATTGATCTGTTAACATCTTTGTAAGCTACACATGTAGTTCGTTATTATTTAAATTATTAAACTGTATAACTAAAATAAGAACGAAAAAAAAGTAATAATAAATATACAATTAAACTGGATGAACAAATGGTAGCTATGTATTTATTTAACTTGAAAATATGAATTTAAACCTTTTATTAAATAATTGAATCAGTCGGAATAAAAACAAAAAATCAAACAGAAAACTCAAGCCTAGTTCGCATATCGGGACAAATTTGAATTCTTTTTTTATTACTTGATTCATAAGTATGAACAAATCACATCACTTTCTTTAAGAAAAATATAATAAAACTCACTCTTCTTGTTATGTTCATAGCAAATTTTTAACTTATTAGTGTATTTAAACCTTCTATAACCTTTTGGTATCTAGTGTTTTCTTGTTTTAGGCAACTCGAAAAGTATCGCTGAACTTGATTATTTTTTATCTGGATTTTGGCTGCAAATTGGGAAAATACATACCAACATTTTGTGGCGCTACAGCTCATAGAGAGCAAGGGCCTATAGGGACTTACAAACCTTAACCATTCCTGTGTGCGAGAGATGGCAGGGATGGAGGGACCTACAATTTTGTATGCCAAATCCGAAGGGCTACATTTTTGAGAAAGCGCTTTTCAAGACAAGAATTACCTACTAAAAAAAAAACTTTCAGGTGGCACAGGCAAGGAACCCGCCCCCTTTGGCATGACAGTCAAACGCACTAACCATCACGAAACCGGTAAAATTGTAAAATTGCAATTTTCTAAACACACCTTTAAAGCCAGACATCTTAGTTTTTCGCGCAAACAAAGTACTGAAATTTTTGGATGAAATTTGCACCAACTTTGTTATTTTCTTTTTTTTTTAACCAATAAAAATAAACATATTTGCGTAGTGTGTGGCGATACCAATTTTACTCAAACACACTTCAATGTTTTTGCTTTTGTGAAAATATTTGTGTCGACATTTTTTTTCACTTTTTGTGAATAAAATAAATATGAAATATCTTTGCTCGCTCTCGAGATATTTGAGTCAGAAACATATTTTACCTATTTTTGTACCTTTTTATTTTTTGGAAAAAAACTGTCAATTGAATTACATATTTCCAAAATTTGATTAGGAACTTAAAACGCCATTGCACATAATAAAAACGGTTTAGAACATAATATCATTTTTCCTTTATTGTACCTATATATGTATGTATATTTAAGATAAGAACCAAAAATTTCTATTTTAGTATTTCCATTTTTTTGAAATAAAGGTATTATAAACTTTATCACGTCATAATGTGCATAATAAAATTTATTTCCAGTCAACTATCATTAACTGTTCCTGAGATATTTGCAACCAACCAAAATGTTTACTTTCTGTTAAATTGCTATAGTGAAAAAAACGCTTTTCAAATGTTTATGAAAGTATTAATAATCAATATCTCTATTCGTTCGAACGTAGTATATGTACATATGTACTATGTACTGTACATGCACATACAGGCATCTCTCTAGAAATAACGAATTAAGAGTCTAGGAACTTTAAACGGTCCAGATTTGTCAAACATTTCAATTTGACAACGGTAATGATTTGGGATTGAAGACTTGAGCATTAAGTAGTGCAATCCTTCAAAATTAAAATAGTAGCTACAGAAAAAATAGAAGAAGTAATACGAGGGCGTATGCTCAAAGCCAAAGGCCTTACTATAAACTGTCAAAGTTATTTATGATCCAGAAATGTTGACATAACTTCTAAGCTAAGGCACTTCGACCTCTGAGGTGAATTCGAGAAAATGTCTTAAGGAGAATTGTGGATCGAAGCATATATCGTGAAATAAATTTAGTTTTTAAGTTTCCGGTGGGCTGGTCACCTAGGTAGTATGAAAGAAGAGGAATCAGCTCGGAAAGTCTTTTAGTACATTTAATGGTAAGCGACAAAGTTGCGGATCACAAACTTTGCTAGCTAGTGGAAACATTTCGGCTTTCATAGAATTTCAAATTTAGTTTAGTTGTACTAATTTAGTGTGTTAGTACAACTTTTAACCAGGATTTTTGTAAGAGTGCGGTAGCACATAGAAGGAGGTGTCGGACCATTAGTCGATCACCAACTATGCTAGCTATCAGACGTGTTTGGGCTTCCATTGACTTTAAAAAAAACGTGTGCTTTAGTATACTTTTAACCAGCGATTTCAGACCACAAAGCCAAGGGTCCGGAGTTCGAGTCCAAGCCGGGCACCGAACATATGCATGTTTTTCTCCAACTAGTAAAATGGAAAATTTTATTAAGCGGAAAAAATCCCTTATGAGTGAGAAAAGCAAGTTGGGGGCATCGAAGGGTATCACAGCAGCTGCAACAATCAAGCCAACTACGCTAAGAAGTCAGCAACGGCAATGGCCAAAAAGCAAACAATAACAACGGCCAGCAACAGCAACAACAGCTACGTTTCGTCATCGAAGCCAGCAACGGCAACGATAGATAGAGCTACGACCACAGCGGGAGCATCGTAAGATTCCACCGCTGATGCCAAGACTGTGGTAATAACAATACCGTCACCAACTGATGTTCCCTGAAAAGGAGGAGGAGGATTCGCAGTGTGCCGAATCTAGCGAAGCGTGCGTCGCTCCACGATAGCCTCAGCTGAGCTGTCAGCTTCGGGCTCGGAGACGGCACGTAAGTCGAAGGAGGAAAGACGAGGCAATTGAAGCAAGAATAGGTGCGGTGGAAGGAGAAATCCGCAACCTGAAATCTCAACTTGTTCCTCTCAAAAAAACCCTGAAGTGGAAAAAAGAAGCGAAAACTGGCACCAGAGAAGGAGGCTCCACGAAAAAAGGAAGATGAGGTGCTGCAACCGTCAATACAGCAGCCCCATCTTCCTGCTCAGAAGGCTAAGCAGCCGCAGCCTAAGCAACAACAACAGCTGCAAAAAGAGCCGTAGCAGCAGCAACAAGAATAACAGCAGCAGAGACAACAGCAGCAGAAACAACAGCAGCAGAGTCAACAGCAGTAGAGTCAACAGCAGCAGTCACAGGTGCAAAAAATTACTAAGGAAGACAGGGTGCCACTCATTAATGTATTTAGGATGGATCTTCAGGATACCGTACATTTATGGTAGATATCGGGTAGCCCGGCGTTTCAGCAACTGAAACAACAACAAAAAGCAAAGCAACCAGTGGTAATGCTCCCACGTCTATAAGTCCGTCAATCCTCAAATTTTCTAAGCCCAAATTGTGTCAGGAAGAGGCAGCACGGTACAGCCTGCTCCAAAGGCAGCCCAGTCGACCCTATTGCCGAGGCATCATGATGCACAGGCAGAAATCAGAATGGCTCCTGGCCATTCAAGGCCAATTAGCAGGACTTTAAAACCAGATCAGGGAGCAGGTGTCCAGGGTCTCGGTTGCCGAGCTTAACGCATGTAGGTTAGGGGGCTCTGCCGGAGAGGCCCTTCAGGATCCTAGCTGTGAATGTAAGTTCACTGATAAGGACCAAACGTAGAGCGAATCTATTCCACTTATTAAAAGACCAAAGTCCAGATGTGTTTTTCAACCAGAAATACACGCTGACACAAAATAATACCAATATCGTAACAAAGGACCGGCCCAACTCCACTCAACACTCAAGGAGGCGGGGTCGCTGTTTTTGTACGAAAAGGCATAAGTTTTAAGGTTATATAAAACAGCGAAGTACGCAGATATCTTTCGCTTGAGGAGTGTATCATATGTATTCCTCTCCAGCAGGGAAAGCGGATGTATGTGGTCGCGCTTTACGCACCGCAATCACCTCAGCAAGCTGATTTTATAACAGAGCTCGAAAAACGTTTCCAGTACTTGCAACTGAACTCAAAAGAGAACTATTATCTCATGGTGACTTTAACGCCAAACATTCTGATTGGGGAAATCAAACATGAGTAACTCTTGGAGGATTTGTCTATTCCTCGCAAGAGGCAGTCATGAAAACATTCAGGTGGCACAGGCCGATATTTGACCCAGACCTTTTGCATGACAGTCCTACTCACTTACCATCACGCCACGTCCTTCCTGCATTTTTTTTATAAATAATCTGTTAGTCAAAGTTTAATTGGATTCGTTATTTTTATTCGGTCTTGAAATATCGCCAACGATGCAATAGTATCTCCAATATTGAAACGTTCGCACACACGTACAAAAAGATATATTTTTAAAAATGACAGATTTAGGTTCTTACAATTTTAAAACATCCAGATTTGTGAATAAATTTCAATTTGATAAATCGGACCGATAACAATAACTTCCTTTGAAAAGTTTACAATTTGTTTACTTTGTATTAAAGTTGTATTTTTGTGATTTCCAATTGATCGCAAGGCTGGGTTAACCCTTTATTCTTCAACGGTACTTGAACAACTAACCATTTCCCAAAAAAGAAATGCCTGAAAGAATTCCCATACATTTTTAATAGTGACTTTTAATTGAATGATGAGAAAGGTAACATTAATATAACATACATTTCCCGGATAACCATATTCAGAAGAAAATCAAAACATCAGGCTAGGGTTAAGGCATCGACAGAATGGATGTGTAAATGTTTTGGATAAGTACTTACCTTGAATTGTCTGAGAAAATGATGTTAGAAAAATTGTTGACACGCAAAAAAAAACGAATGCTGTCGAGGGTTTATCCATTATTCCTTAAGTTTTAAAAACTTATAATATGTAGTCCTATTTATTTTGAAAATTCTTCTGTTGGTATCTGAAAAAAAAAATATTATTTGAAATAACTATTTTACATAATTGTCTTCATATAACCTACACGTGAATGAAACATTACGAGTACATTAAATTTATTAGACACAAATACATACATAATACAGGATGATTTGCATATAAGATGCATTAAAGAACTAGGTGGGCTTAGGACAAAAAAGATTTAAGTGACTAGCCCACCAGATAATACCTACATACCTTTTTTTCATGATATATGCTTCGAGGTAGATTTAGATTGCATACAGTTCATTATTGTAGCGTCTCCGCTTCCTCACATACGGGGCAAACAGGTCGGAGTGCCTTTTACTTAGCACCCAGGTCTCGGATCCATATGTGAGTAGGTATATATGTATGGAGTATGGGTAATGTACATTACAGAATAAATGTTTGAGTATTTATGGATTATAGTTGATCACTTAGAAATGATCGATAAAATTGCTAACGAATGTTTTCTCAAGGTATATTGTCAAATAAAATTGTATAAAAAATAGAACATGTGATGATGTTCTGGATCCCAAGCACCTGGGAGGCCATGTAAAAATGAAAATTGGTATTTTAACGGTGAATCAATAGAAGCAGTGAAAAGATATATGTAAGTATCTCGTTGTGAATATCACCAGCAATTTGAACCTAGAACCTCACCTCAAAGATAAGCAAAAAGTGCAACTTGAAAGTAGAATCAAATCCACTTATTGGATACAGCGTGAAATATAAAGAATTTACTGGAATAGCGGAGTCTATGATGTTGAATGCAGCACAAACTTGGCGCCATGCTTAGTTGGTGAACAATATAGGCTCGATGCTATTAACAGGGCAACATCATCTACTCATCACTCAATATACAATTATACATAGTAGTGCTCTAGAACACAATTTATGTGAGAATAATTATTTATAGTCTGGAATTTA